>JANHFR010006532.1:94474-105635 GCA_032468015.1 Mimophis mahfalensis | reverse complement strand
AAAAAAGGGAAGGTTGGGGGCGGGGTGGGGTGGGTGGGCAGGGGCAGCTGAACCGACTTCGGCGACCCCTGTAAAAGGGTCATTCGACCCCAAAGGGGTCGCGACCCACAGGTGGAGAACCGCTGGACTAGTTAGACTGCCTTCTGCCAATTTTCAGACTATTTCTCTTGAAACTGACAAGCTGATATATGTTGAATATCCTGAGATTTGGCTGTGGAATCTCTTCCTCGGAATAAAAGGCCCGCACTCAAGTGACTCCAGCTCCTTCCTGTTATAGGACAAACTGCCTGTATCCAGTATGGCCTCCCTGAACAATATTAAAAAAGGATGCCATTCAGATGGTTCCAAAAGAATAATGTTTGCTGGTGATAATGTGTAGCCCAGGATACACTGTATTCTTTCCTGTTTCTTGGTTTTGTGTTAAGTTTTGAACTTGCATTCAGAATTCCCCTCTCTCCTGGTTTGTTAATAACCATTTAGCAAGTTTCCCAGTTGGATATAAAGGGAATGGTGATATAATACCAGGTAGGATCTTGGAAGTGAAGTCAACAAGTACCCAGATAGACCAGACAAGAAATATGACCAGATGAACTAATTCTAATTTATTGTAAAGCTACATTAACAGAATTGTGCATATCTGAAAGTACAAATCCCCCACCATCTCTTTTACAATCTGAGAAGCTAGAGGGGTCCTTTCTGTGCCTCCTTCTCCATCCTTTGTGGGGCTGAGGGCTATGCCATCTATTATCTAATTCTTCCCTAGGCAGCATTTTTTTGCCCCATCCTTAAGATCTTTCTCACTTTCCATTACAACATGCAACAAATGAAGGGGAATAAAAAAGCAGGTGTCCAAACCGAGCATCTGTTTTATTAAGTTTATTAAGAATATTTTTAAACCTCCACTTTTGAATCTACACTCCCAAACATCACCATAAATTATCTCCACATTTCCCAGTTGTTGCTTAATTTCTTTTTTTCTAAGTCTGTGTCTGTGATGTATTTTATCAAATAACATTTAGTTATGAAATTTCTGCTTACAGTGAATAAAATCTGTAATAGTATTGAAAATCTCCAGGCATATTTATTAAACTGGTAAATCTCTCAGCCTAAAAAATGATTCTCCAGAATTAAAAGCTTCAATGTTTATGACAAGATAAACAAACACATGAGACGCAAACACATCCTGCTGGTGTTTTCCCGGAGTTACCTTACTTTCTTTGACATCAGGACTACAGAAAACCAAAGCAAACAAGAACTCAAGCACAAATCTTTTCAGAGATTGAATTTTTACAATGATACGTCAGACAACTTAACACATTTCTCCTAACATTCCTGTCAGGGAAAAAGCAAGCATTTCACTTTAGTATGTTTCCAACATTAACTCTGAAGTGAAAATGCAATGAAACAGGGATTGCTAGAATTAAATAGACCATTGATGTTTTCTTTTATGGGCATATAAAACTAGGTATGGGGAGGAAAAAAACATAATGTTCCAAAGGCTATAATTTTGGTTTCTCTTTAAGCTGTTCATAATAGAAAATGTACATGTACATTAGCCCTTTCAGGCAAGAAATATAAAGTCAGTGGAGCTAAGGACAGCATGCAGGATGTGTGTGTGTGTGTGTGTGTGTGTAGATGCATGTGTGCGCATACACACACACATGTTGGCTAATGGCAGTTTTGTATCCTAGTGTTCTGCATTAAAGAAAATGTCTTATAATCTATAGATTCTGTGGTCGTTTCTCATTAGGCCACAATCTAAACAGACTGAATTGATTCTAAGAGGAATGGCAGTAATATTTATGTTGAGGTTATATGGATTTGTCAAATCCAGTGATGGCTCCTAAACCATAATTTCCAGTTTTTCTTTATTAAAACAAAATCTCGACATGGTTCTAATGTTGTATTTTTGGAATAGGATTCAATAGTTTAGAAGAAAAAAATCCAATATTTTCTCTTTGCGATTTTCAACCTCTTATATGAAATAAAGTGATGAAATTGCTTCTTATGCATTCATTCATACAGCTTATATATTTCCAAAATAGAATAAGTGCAATCTGATGTTGTCTGTATTATCCAATTTAACAGAATGATTCCTAGAAGTGACTTTTCCCCATCTGTAGAAGACTACATTCTTTTCCAAACAGCCTTCCTATCTGAATCTTGAATTTATTGGAAGGGTTCCTCCCTCAAGACAACCATGGCCATTTCAGGATTTTATTATACAAGCATAAGGAGGTACCTGTCCCCCCCCACTTAAACGATGATGTCAAAAGACCAGAACAGAACAGAGAATTCTTATTTCTGCTTGAAACAGAAATCACACTGACCTCAGATAAAATACCCAGAAATGGGGTTTTATTAAAGCCAGAAACTTATTGCTATAAATAACACAGCTATATTTGTACATTTTTGGGGGTAGTTTGCAAAAGGATTTTCCCAAAGTTTGCAAAAGGTGAAGTGCTTTTTAAATAAATTGACAAATGCACTCTTCCTTTATCGTGTGGTGCCAGAACTGGATTGTAAGAAAACCTGAGACAGTCTTCTAGCTTGTTTGTAAGGCCTGGGCTCTGGCAGAGGATAAAGCTCAAGTAAGAAAGTACAGGTTGAATTAACACCCATTTTAAGAATTATTGCCCTATCTCCTCTTTCTGCTCAAGTAAAGTTTTAAGAAACCTTAAAGAGCCTTAAAGAACCTTTGCTCAGTCCACTGTTTTGGTGTGGACCAAAACCAAATGGTACAGAAACCCTATAAGGTGATTGGATGGCTACATCCTCCAACGGATACAGGGTTGATGGCTTCCCTAAAATAGAGGAAATGGAGTTGAGCTTCTCCCCTTTAACAGGAATAAACTGAGGTTCATCATACTCTGTCAGAACTCTACTTGGGTCCCTGACTTTGGGATCCCTAAGGATACAATAAAAAGTAATAAAGGTAAAGTTTTCCCTTTTCCAGTCGTATCCAACTCTAAGGGGCAGTGCTGATCATTGTTTCCTAGCCAAGGGAGCCAGTGTTCTCTGAAAATATTTCTGTAGTCATTTGGCCAGAATGACTATATGCTGAAGTGCACAGAACACTGTTACCTTCCCACAGAAGTAGTACTTATCTATATACTCACATCTGCATGCTTTTGAACTGCTAAGTGGGCAGGAGCTGGAGCAAGTAATGGGAGCTCACTCCATCATGCAATGCTTGGGTATCGAACCTGGGCTATCAGCTCTCCAGCTGACAACCTCAGCATCTTTATCATCATGCCCACTTAGCATTAACATGTAAGTAGTATGTCAGCAAAACTGCACTCAAGAGCTTTCCCTCAGTCACAAGGATCACTACAGCATGTTCTTAAATTGATAACTAGAAATACTAGTTATGGCTAAATTGTAGCAGATGAGTCTTTCTGGCGGGGGGGGGATGCCCACAAGCATGATGAATTCATTGGATTTTGGGGCTTCATCCATTTATGAAGTGAAATAGATAGAACAGAAAGGAATTGCCCCAATACAATGAATAACTGGAGCTCTGGAAATTTATTTTCCAAGAGCGCATTCCAAGACAATTCTGTATGACTGATGGTGGCGAGCATCACTCAAAGGGCAGAGAAGAATCACCGGACATGTCTTGCACAAAGGAGGGGAAAATGTAACATTTTCAGCAAGTTAAATAGGTGAATACAACACTATCTTCAGTTTCATATATTATCTTCCATTTTGCACATAAAAATGGATAAAAATGATTTATTCAAACCATAATTGGGTACTAAATGAAGAGAGCAAAGAAAGGTCAATGAAACATCTGCTATTATTAACGATTCCATTTGGATAAAGATCTAGATTCCAAAGCTTATTCTTGCAATGTTAAAATATGATGTGAAAGAATATGACTTCTTTACCTGGAAAGAATTCATCCAGCGAAGAGAAGGAGGCAACGAAGCATTACTCTGAGTTAGTATCAATAGAAGCTCCAAACAGGTTTTTGATGGAAATGTGAGGGGAGAGACTCCAATATCTTCTCTCCATGCATCAACAAGACTGGAATGGAACAAGAATTCTGTTACCCGTGAATGTAATATGCAGGGAATTAAAACTTTTTTTTTTTCAAAAGAAAAATAAGCTTTTTATTTTATTTTGAAAACAATCCATCATCCATTAAATAGTGTGTCATCTGGATACAAATATCTTGTGCAATAACAATTAAAGTTTAAAACCATATACATTCTATTAGTGTTAATTCTCTACTCTTAATGTTAATATACATATCTAATTATTATAACAATCCTCCTCTTTACTTACTAGATTCTATTATCATATTTTCTATATTTCACTAGCCTTCTTTTATTTCTGACTTTCATATTTATTTTCTAATCATCGATAGAATGAGTCCCATATCATACAGTATTTCGTTTGTTCCTTTAATTGCAAGTGTTAGCCTATTCATTTCTACACATTCTAATATTTTCCTGATCACATTTTCTTCAGTAGTAATCTCTTTATTTTTCCAGTTTTGTGCAAATACAATCCTAGCTGTGGTTAATACACGAATAATCAAATATACATTTTCTTTACTATAGATTTCAGATAAAATCCTCAACAAGAATATTTCAGGTTTTAAATCAATGTGCTGTTGTATCATCTTTTCCAACCTTATATGTATTTTTGTCCAATATTTTTTAAACATGTCCACCACATATAATAATAGATCCAGGTGTCTGGTGGCATTTCCAGCATTTAGCTGATTTATCTTTAAACATCCTTGCCAACCTTGCTGGAGCAAAGTGCCATCTATAAAACATCTTATACGGGTTTTCTTTATATTCAGTTGACATTGTTCATTTATAGTTTCTATCCCAAAGTTTCTGCAATTTATCTAATTCTACTGTATAACCAAAATTTTTGCCCACACTATCATTGTCTCCTTCACTTGTTCTTCTTCCAATACCCAATAAATAACTATACAGTTTTTTATCAATCTTTCATCTGTTCCTGTTAGTATCTTGTCCAATTCTGTCAATTCTTTGTAAAAACCATATAGTTTAGCATCTCTTTCATATCTAGATTGTATTTGCAGTTGTGAATACCAAGCCATATTGACCCCTTGCTCATTCAGAATTGAAACTTTTAATAAGTGAAAAATAATAAATTTTGCTTATAAGCAGATTTAGCAATACAGAAATAGAGCAATGGATATAATGCTCTCTTGTTCAAATCTTATTCAATTACTTTAAGCCAGGGGTGTCAACTCACGATGACATGTTGTTGTCACATGACATGTTGTAACTTTTCCCCCCTTTGCTAAGTGGGGATGAGCGTCACCAACATGTGACGCATCTGGCCTGCGGGCCGTGAGTTTGAGACCCCTGACTTAAGCGGTTGGCATGCAATCATAAATGCCTAATGAGATCATATTTATTTTTGTATTCCATTTATAGGAGTAGCAAACTAAATGCACTGAAGACTCGACGTATCAGAAGATGGTACTACAGGTTCTACTGGGGAGGGGAGAGGAGAGGAGACTGGTCCAGTTACCTAACTAATTTGAACTTGAATCTCTCTGGTGCCAACCCAAACCTTCATCATTATACTTTTTGGCTGACCAACAGCTTTGATAAAATATGCTGTTATTGTTATTTTAACTGTATCTTAATTCTTGCCAGCTGACAGGGTAAAAATGATGCTTGCTCTGATGGAGTACACAATGAAAATCAGCCTTCAAGTATTTGCAAACTACTTATCCCGCAGTCAGATTCTTAAGGTTTACATGAGTTTATATGCTGAACCATTTGATTAAAAATGTGTTTGTATTCACCATACTTGGGCAACCTATCCTGCACATACAATCCCTGCAGACTGATGCATGATGACAAATCTCACTTCTTTCAACAGCAGCTCATTATACAGCCTTCTGGAGCATGCACTTATGAATAGAGCCCCATTATGGTGGGATGTCAAGAGATTAAAAAGCAAAACGTATCAACACTTCTGCCTCTTTCAAAAATAAGCTAAGGCTGATGTTATGAAATTCATCTCCCTTGGAGAAGTGTCTAGCCCAGAGGAGTTGCTAACAATAGTGCAATATTATGAAAGTTAATTACTACTACAAAAGAATGAGCATGCTTTTCAAACTTCCCAGAAAAGAAATCCAAGCCAGGTAAACAAACAAGAATCCCCAGAAGAACCCTAGTTCTTCCCTCTGGCTTCAGAGTCGGAATGCTACAGGAACCCATTGTGTGTGTTTTGTCCTGCCCTGTTCGACTGTTGATCGTTTTGATTGGTCATCCTTCGTTGGCTTTTTAAATTATTATTATTTTATTTCTATTTATATGCTGCCCTTCTCCGAAGACTTACAATACATTTATAGCAATTGCCTTCATCCTTTGTACAGACCTGCTTACTGAAGCGGTGTTTTACAAAGTCAGCTTATTGACTTACAAAGTCAATTTACTGCCCCCAACAATCTGGGTCCTCAGTTTACCTACCTCGGAAGGATGGAAGGCTGAGTCAACCTTGAGCCCGGTCAGATTAGAACTGTTAGAACTTTTTGCTGTTTTCATATGTAGGTTTCTGTTTTTATGTTTTGTTACTCACCCAGAGTTACTTGATTAAGGTGGGGGAGGGGAGGGGAGGGAAAAGAGGGAAAGTTTGCAAAATAAATAAACAAAATAAATCACTGGGTCAAAATGACAATAGTGCTACTCTTGCATTTCTGGAGAGGACATAAAGGTGATATAAATTATAAACATATCAGTTATATGAAGCTTCTCAAATAGAGAACCTCGAATAAAGGAGAAATTTCTTGTCAGTTTATATCCGTGGAACAGCTTGCCCCCAAGTTGCAGGTGTTCCATCACTGGAGGTTTTTAAGAGGAGATCGAACTGCTATTTGTCCCGAATGGTATAGGATCTCCTTCTTGGGCAGGGGATTGGACTAGAAGACCTCCAAGGTCCCTTCCAATTCTTATTCTGTAATTCTGTAATAAATATATCATTTTTAAAAGATCTAAAATTCAGAACTGCTACCACACTTGATCTTCTCAGGCAGAGGATGGAAACAAATTCGATAGTCCTTTAATCGAGTTGGAAGCTAATTTTAGGTTTGAGGGTAGAGGAAATAAAAAGGTTTTCTGGACATTCGAAGTCAAAGAAAAAGTTCTGAGGGATGTGGAAGACTACTCTCTATCTGGAGAAAATTGAACTGAGCCAATAGTAAGGGAAAGTTTTGAATTAGCTTCCAACATTCTAGTGGGGCATTGCCTTCAAGAAAATAGGAACAGCAGCAGCAGAAGGAAATGAGGACACAATGAAACTACACTGAACACTGATTGATACAGACACATTGTCTAAATTGAGTATGTGAAATAGAAAACTCAAGACGGCTAACAGTGGAATAGAACAGAGATCTGGCCAATCTTGAGACAAAATAAGGAAGGACACAGAACCTGATTAAATCGAAGACCGTTCAGGGATGAGCAAAAAGTAACCTGTGTGAATATATACAATGGACGGCTAACAAACAGCCTAATGGAAAGGCTTACTTTGCAGTTATGATGTGATTTACAAATATTACTACATGAAAAGAAGGTCACACCAGAATGAATACTGTGGTGAGATAATTCCACTCTAGACCAGGACTGCTATATCAAAAAGAAACAGAATGGCTGGAAGGACATGAGTAATTTATTTTATTTATTTTATTAAATTTATATACCGCCCTTCTCCCTAAGGACTCAGGGCGGTGTACTGACACCCAGTAATGACACCCAGCAATCAATAAACTGGTCATTTTGATGGATGAAGGTACTGGAAGGTCAGTGTCTGGAGATAACATTCCTAGGATTAGAAAACATCACAGGCCTCATGCTCAAAGTTAAATTAAGTGAAAATTACTTACTGGTCAGAATCTAATATAATGTTCAGCTTAATACTATAAAGAGAGGAAAAGGGGCTAATTAATTTAGCCCTTTTTCTCCATGGATGGATTTTAGCTCCTAATATTTTCTCATTGGGTTTCATTTTGACAGGTGAAAAATAGGTGTGATTGTCCGTTTATTCTTTTTTTCATCTGCAGCAAAATGTAAATGGCTAGATCATCTAACATTCTTCCTAATTTTAATTAGTTTTTGAGTAGGAATGATTAGACAAGTGGTAAGTTTCAGTTCTACTGGTGTAACCTGCAACTGAACCACTGTTAGGTAAGCAAAATAACTCTTTTAAGATGTGTCTTGCTGGTTGGAGTGATGGATGAATAAGAGTGAGCGGGTAGAGTTCACTTAAAAGTGAATGAGCCAAAGACCTATATAGATTTTGTGTGCTAGAATTAAACAGATATTGGACATAATGTATTAGCTTTAACCCTGAAGCTGACCTGACTGAAGCCATTTTGACCCCATGCTTCCTACCATAAGATGTATTAAAGTTGGCTTATTTACTCTGGTTTTTCAGTGTCTAAAGGGTATGGTATTGTCACTCATCCTTCCAGGGGTAATGGTGTTCATCTAAGCACCATGGGAACAGGAACAGTATATGGAGATTGTAATTAGATTAAAATTGGTGAGTGAGATCAAGTAACTCCATTTAGTATTCTGATGTTACTCTCCTACCCTGTCCCACTCTATCCTCATCAACACACAACCCCTCTAGAATGGCAGGATAATAGGACTCATTCCAGTGGTGGGATTCAATTTTTTTTACTACCGGTTCTGTAGGCATGGCTTAGTGGGCATGGCTATGCTGTCGGCCAATCAGAGGTGGTTCTCTGAATCAGCCAAAATTATCACTACCGGTTCTCAGGAACCTGTCAGAACTGGCTGAATACAACCTCTGACTCATTCCCAATAACCCCAGTTTCGACATCACTTTGCTCATTAAGTGCTCCCATTAAGAAATCACTATAATTAGCTGTTCATTTCTCTGGACACTTGTGCTGGAATTGGTGGTCCTTTTATTAAGTTGCAAGCTATTCAATAAACGCATGTAGTTGTTGAAAGACATTTTATTGCCCGCTGAAGTTACTATGTCCATCGGAGAAAGAAAGGCAAATCCCAACCTGGTTTAGGGTGACCCAAATCAACAAACTATAGTCCAAGCTGAGAAATGAAACTACTAGGACTAGAGCTGTATTTCAAATCAAAGGTGTCTTCTACTTTTAAATGTATCAGGTTTACTCCTTTTTGGGTTGGAGAGAAGAAAATATATTTCTTTTTAGTCTGTCTTTCTTCAGCCATCCAGTAAGGTACTCTCTTCATCATGATCCCCAATTTATGTTCTTGAGAGGCAGTAGTCTTTTCTAAATACAATATCATATAAATAAGTTGCAGGAAAAAAATATCAGTGGGCATTCCTTTTTATTAGATTGTTTTCTAGCAAAAAAGTCACTCTTATTAAAATCTCAATGGGCATCCCTTTTTATTTATTAAATTGTTTTCAAGAGAAAACAATTAATCTAGAAATAACTAGAATTTTAAGGTATGCTGTCACAATTAAACCCTTACTTTGGCAAAATACACTTTGCATACCTAAAAAGAAATATATTTTTTTTATATTCAAAATACTCTCTATCAATTTTTCCACTACAACAGTGCTGCCTTGAACTAGCTTTACTTTACCCACCTAAACACAGACAAAACTTTTTCTCTTTAATAAGAACTTAAAACAAATAATCCCAAATCCCAGTGGGTCTTGTTAAAGTCACCTCATAAAATTTTTACACTCTTGTAAGACTTTGGAGAAGGAAATGTTGACCCAGCAGTTTGAGCTCACATTGACTAATGTCGCCTTGGGGAAGAGATTGTCAAAATTCATGTACTTCACTATTTGAAATGGATATAAAGCAGCCAATTATGATACATCACTGCAAACAGTAGCTAATGTCAGGTGATTTTTCAGACATAATAATCTAGTTTTCAAGTAAACAAAATTATAAAGCCAGCCCAACTACTGAATAAAAACCACAATCAAATCAGTATCGTGGTTTTAGATTCTGGGAGGCGCAAATCTGGGTAGTTCTCTTGTTTAGCCCAGTGATAGATTACAGAAAGCCAAAAGGTCAGCTGTTTCATTTAGGGACTGAACTATTAGAAATTGCAGATGAAGAGGGGGAGCATTTCAATTATCCCCATCATCCCCATCCCCATCCCCATCCCCATGTTTTGTATAGAAACTACTAACTCTAAAGGTGACTCTCTCAGCACCAACAACTGCTGCATAATTCTGTTAAGTTGTTGTGGTTAAACTGCTTACAGCAGCTACAACTCTTGCATTGTGGTCGCCATTAACGTTCTATACTACTTTAGATCTCTGTTAGCTACCAGTTCATGTCACAGTAAACGGGATAACACAGTTGGAAGGGGCCTTGGAGGCCTTCTAGCCCAACCCCCTGCTCAGTCATTAAACCCTATACTATTTTAGACAAATGCTTGTCCAGTCTCTTCTTAAAAGCCTCCAGTGTTGGAGCACCCACAACTTCTGGAGACCAGTCATTCCACTGACTAGTTGTTCTAACTGCCAGGAAATTTTTCCTCACTTCTAAGTTGATTCAAGGTTTTGGATGGGAAATAAAGTCCCAAATTATTTAGAATTAGAGCTGTTTTCTTTTCATCTATATTGGGATCCGTGAAAGGTAATTTTCTAGATGTTTTTTGGAATTGGAAAGCTTTTCAATAGTAACATTCAAGCCATGGAATCCTTTCTCCAGGCCTGGTAACCTGAACACCACATTTAAAGCACTAGAAAAGTTGCTGTTTTCTACATGGGATGATGATTAATCATTTATTTATCTGATTTATATCCTGCCTTTCTAATCAGAGGCACTAATCAGCCATTTCAGCTAAAGTTAATGAGAGTAAGACTCCGATTCATATAGTCTCTGAGTTATGACCACAGTTGAGACAAAAAAACATGGTCATATCTCAATCCAGTCATTGAGCGAGTCACCACATGACCATGCCCAATTTTGTAACCGTTTTGTGCCAGTTGTTAAGCAATAGCAATAGCATTTGAATTATATACCACTTATTTGGGCTTTTAACCCTCCCTAAGCAGTTTACAGAGTCAGCCTATTGCCCCCAACAATCTGGGTCCTCATGTTACCAACCTCGGAAGGATGGAAGGCTGAGTCAACCTTGAGATTTGAACTGCCTAATTGCAGGCAGCTGGCAGCTAAGTACTA
>JANHFR010006525.1:43199-55548 GCA_032468015.1 Mimophis mahfalensis | reverse complement strand
CTGATGCAGAATTTGTACACTGAAGACAAAGTCAGAGATAGCAGCTTCTATAGAATATTCTCTGGAGAATCTCCATTATACTAAATAATGTCGCATAAAAGTTAATTGGCCATGTACCATGGAATAAAATTTAGAAAGGGGTAGAGATGGGTAATTCTAAAGGAAGAATAATGTGCATCGTGCCAGAGACTTTAATAAGACATTTTCCTAGAAGTTGGCGCAGAGCTTATAAAATTATGTTATCTATCATTGTCCAGCCAACTTTCTTGTAATTCCCATGGTGTAAAAATATTTCATTTATAGCAATCCTTCAGCAATAAATTGAGATAGCTGCACACTGGAAAAAACAAAATGAAGAGTCCTGTAAATAAAAATTAATTGTTATTTTGTCTTCATAGTGGGACAATGATGTCCTTTTTTAGCAGCACTCCTCAACATGTTGCCCTATACATTTCTTAAACTTCAATATACTCTGGAAGGACAGGACAGCTCCTTTGCCCTAGTCTTTGTCTATTCCTGCAGCTCTGTATTTCACCTGACAATGTTAATGTTTGGTCAAATAGTATATATGCAATAAATGCAGTATGAAGTTAGCTTCTTCAGTCTTTGGATAAAGTCTCTGTAAAGACTTTATGTGTACTGTATATAATTTTCATAGACTTATGGTCAACAGCTTTTAAATCATATTTGGCCTTCATTAAACTACTGTATATATTTTATTTTTAATTGAAAAGGATAAAAGGGAATTCTGAGCACACTAAAAGAACTTTGTAATACATAGATGAGCAAAATACAAGGAAAAATCTAGGAAGTGAGTAGGAGGAGTTGGAGAAGTCTGAAAAGCTCCAGGAAAATAAGAGAGGAGTGGGCTGAAGATCACCCAATAATTGTCAGAAAACTTAGTACATTAAACTATTGCAGGTTAAATAGTATAACTAGTCCTTCGTAGCAATAGTTGGATTGGGGAAAGTCTATTTCATGAGATCTTCCTAGCTTCCATTTGAAGGAAAAGCATTATATTAACTCACTAACTTTTCATGGGTATATCTCGACAAATAATAACGTAACATTTTAAGTGGAAATACAAGGAAACTTTTATTCACATGGAAGCATCCAAATTATCTGATCCTGCTTCTAGTCTTTTTTGGTTGGTAGTTGACCTGGCCTGGCTTTGTCAATCTTCTTGGTGCATTGAAAAGAAAGTCAAGAAATGAAAGTGCCTGTTTCAAACACCAAGAAAACTGAGAAGGTAAGAAAAGTTGAAGTTCTAAAAAGACCCTTTTTCACCGAGCTTGCTAATAAAGACGATCCATCTCTTCATTACCATGCTACACATCCACCTCAGTTAGACTTCACAAAAGGGGGAAAAAAGCAGTCTTTATAGTTGTACATGATTATATTTTCCTTTTGTGTTGAGTTCAAAGTCTTTTTTTTTTTTAAAAAAAAAAAAGCATGGGTAGATTGCTCACAATGTAATGGGCCATGCCCAGGAAATGAGGGGGAAATGGCCTTTGCGGTTTTATATGAATACAATAGGTTATGTATAAAAACAGCTTTAAAAAAATTAATGCATATCAGCTTCGAACAGCCATATTCTAACACCGTGTGGCTCTTCCAGTAGAGCAGATGAATGGAGGTATAGAAGAAGAAACCTTCAATGACAAAGACATAAAGGCTTAGCTAAAAGGACCTGGATCTCTGTTTCAGGTAGCTCTATACGTTCCATCAGGAAATGAGTTATTAGGAGTAATGAAATCAGAGATCGACAATACAAAAACTTTTCAGATCCTTCAGAACAAGGCAACGACACTGGCCTTTTACTTCTCCACTTTGTAATGATTTCCTTTGAATGGCGGCTCTGAAAAAGCTGCGAGACGTCTTCCTGTTAGTGCTTTTTCATCTGTTCCAAACATTGGCCAATAATAACCCCAAACCTATTCTTCCTTTTCTTTTCTTTTTTTTAACATATATTGACTATAATGACTATCAATTATCTAGTCAATGCATCCGATTTGAGAAAGAGTTAGAGCTCCTCTGTGCTGCTGCCAGATGCCAATATAGAAGTTTGATAAGACAGAGCAGGAACGTAGAATTTTACACAGCTATTCCTTTCCCAACTGTATCCTCCATTGTGGAAAGAAAAACATGTCAACACTGTGATACGTTTGCAAAAATTGTGGCCAGTGGTTCCTAGCAGCTTTTAGAAACAACTCTTCCATTGAAAGAAGTCTTTCCTTGCTACTCTGACATTTGCAAGAAAGCAGGAAAACATGCTAAATGGCTTTCAAAAGAACTCTTCTTCTTTAATGTCCTCACCAGCTAAGCTTAAAGTTAATAGGATGAGTTAATAACCCATTTATTTAATTAAATTTGTATGCCATTCATCTTCTCTGTAAGGTGACTCTTAGTCAAGAGTCCCCTACGAAGAGTTGGGCTTTTGGCTACCTTTATCTATTTGCTTATTGCAGTTAAGGCTATCAAATAATGAAAGAACTCTAGAATATGTAAGGAATGAGTAAGTTAAACTTAACATTCAAAATAATTAATAAATAGGCAATTTTTCTCAACATGATGACATATTGGAGCGATATTATAGGCTAGGGGTCTGCAAACTTAAACACACAAAGAGCCATTTGGACCCGTTTCCCACAGAAAAGAAAACACCAGGAGCCAATAATTGTATGACTGGGTGGGCATGGCCAACTCACTTCACTTATTTCCACCCAGTTGCCTCCTGCTCTGGAATATGGAGTGAGTCTCCATCCCACACCATCACCCTTACTTTCTCAGGTCAGGCGAGGAGTGACCAGGAGGGGAGGGCAGCCGACAGGGAGCCGCAGCCGAGGGCCGAAAGAGCCGCATGTGGCTCCAGAGCCACAGTTTGCAGACCCCTGTTATAGGCCAACATATCTGATGGCACCAAATTGATGTAGAATGTGTTATACAATCTTATTATATTGATATTTTGGCACTCTTTCCCCCCCATAAACCAAATTCACACTTTCCCTATATTTCTCAGATTTTGCCCTGCAAAATCAGCAAGGTATTTAAGAATGGATCTTTAAAATCTTTTTAGTTCTTCGCTTCTATCCCATTGGTTTGCTAAGGACTCACAGGGTTGACACTAACTAAATTCGAGGGATGTTTTGAAATTTTGAGCCTCGGTGTATTAGTCCAGCTGTGTACCCAGTTGAAATTGCTGCCTACAATTACACTAAATAAAATGGAAATAAAATAAACGAGTGTGGAAAGCTCAGTGAAATAATTTTTTTCATCAAAACTCTGCCTTTATGGAAACTTGGCAGATGTTGGCATTTTAAATTAGAAGTTTGTTGGAAGCATGTTGTATGCTTTTTAAAAATGTATTTTATTTTTGGAAAACTGCACGTGATCATATTTATATAGCAGATACAATTTGTGTCATAGAAAATAAGACGGAAGAGGTCATGGTTGTAACAGCCCTTGTCAAACCCACTTGGCAGAATTTGCATGTAATTAAGATGAAACAATGGTTATCTTGTGAAACTAATATAATGTCATTATCTGGGCTTACAAATGCACAATTTAAATGCACAGTTTGACCCACAAAGACCTAGAAAGGAGGAAAAATTGGCTGGGGGAAATCAAAATATACTTTAAAAGTTCAAAATTAGTATTTTCCACTATTAGTTTCCAGTGGAATTGCATACTTTAAGAAGGTAGAGTTAGGATTCCTTCAAGCATGTAAGCCACTGCCTTTTTCCAAGTCAGCTCCAATCAATTAAAAAGATGATTACTGAACTGGAAGAAATTTCAAAGGTTATTTAGCCCAAAATCTTACTCTGTGCAGGATCCATTATAGTTTCTCTGAAAGATGAGCAGCATCTGCTTAAAGACCTCCAAAAGAAGAGAATTTACCGTTTCAGATGACAGGTTGTCCTGCTAATTAACAGCTCATACTGTCAGAAAGAAAATATAGTTTTTTGGTGCCATTACTGAAACGGGGGTGGTTTTTCTTGCTTGTATTTTATGCTGATCAATGATCAAAATAACGGCTTCATTTGATGTTGCCATCATTGTTAATTGGCGAATGCACACTTTGTCCAGCAGGCAGCAGACAGCACTAAGACAGTCATCTGGTAGTGTTGTTTTTCACACCAGCTGTTCTTTCTCTTGTTTGTTTTCAATGATGTAATTTGCAGGCAGGATCATTCTGACTGACACCATCATGTGCAAGTGGGTGGGACAAGCTTAAACTTGTCTCCCCCACATGCACTTGCTTTGAAAACTCACCCCCCTCCCCCTGCCTTTTCAGATGCTGTTAAAAGAGCGGGAGGGGAGAATGCGAAAAAGGGACAGAGAATTTGACTCTGCTTGGGGATAATTCAGGCTTGAGCATATACCTCAACACATTATTTGATATCTGGCTCAGTTTATCAAACCAAAAATAATTATTTAATTATAATTATGTAATATGCCACTTGATACCATAATAATATAAGTGTATATGCCATTCAAGATATCTGGGCAGAGAAGATTGTAATGAAAGTAGTTCCTACAAATCCAAAAACTTCGTATCTGAACTATATTAGAGAGAGAGAGAGAAATATACCGAATCTGTCTGGAAGTACAAGTCTGTAATGTTTCACTTTTCAGTGCTTCTTTAATAAAACATATAAAAGAAGATTTGATTGGCCATCTGACAATCACTGCGCTTTTTAAGTGTTACTTTATGTAGAGACTATCTTGAAAACTTAATAAATTGGCACCTATTTTCAGAACGAAAATGATGGGATTATTTATCTCTTGTCATTTCAACTGATTTGATGCCTTGAATTTGCCAGGGTGTAAGAAAAAAGTCATTTTGGTCCCTTCTCTTAAACGTAGGTTGTTGTAAATACAATAAAAGTACAAAAATGATATACTTAACGCTTATCGGGAAATTTTGTACTTTCTTTACTGTTGTCCCTTGTGTTTTCAAGGATTTTGCAATCCAAATTATGTAAAGTGCCACAGGAATGAAAAACCCCCCCAATAAGATTAGCAATATATCTTTGGTGCTGATGAAGTAAATCACCAAATGAACAAACAAACGTTTATTATGGTCACAGAACAGCATAAGATCCTCAATGTATTTCATTGGAGTAAATTTGTGCACCACTCCACACAGAAGCTACACAAAGGCTGGCTGGAATAAGCCTCAGAACGTAAGCTGCTATTTGAGCAAAAGCAACACTGGGGGCAGCAGCGTCATTCAGGAGGCTAAAGAGGTTCCCCTCGGGAGCAGATGCTGTTGCTGGAGGGTAGCAGAAACATCTTGCCCTTGGGTTTGGGTGGAATATGCTATGCTTTCACCAGTCAACAATGCCAAAACAAGATCCCAGAATGCTTTTTACTACTTAGCAGGTGCATTCTTCCCAGTTAAGAGGTACACCAGTCTTTGCAAAGTTGGTGTTGTCTACAAGTTTTCCACAGTGCAGCCTCAAACTGCTTGAGGCCATTTAAAGAAATTTATTTTCTTATTTCTCCACTTGGCCTTAGGAATACCCTGACATTCAGTCCATTACCACCTTTGATTGGCAGCTTCTTCTGTTCCATTACACCATCTGGGTTGGTTTGAAATAATAACAATACCGTTTACCATTATTCCTGCCATTTAAGGTAGGAGGAGAAAGTAGCAGAATGCTTGCCCGTTTTGTTTTGAAAAATAAGAGCCATTGCTTCATATATAAATGAAATTGTTTTTTTTAAAAAAGCCAACTTTTCATCATGCCTTGGGTGAAGTTGTAAAAAAAAAAAAAGTGGTCTTGGTGCCCCACAACCAGGGACTTAGAGAATTTTCTGCTGCAGAGCATATAGCCAGTTGGGGTGGGGTGCCATGAAATGAACGAGACAAGTCAAACCAGACCGAATCAGAACACACAACTTTTGACCCATCACAGCAAAAGGGTGGTATGCTGGAGTGGTGGGTGTGGAAGAAATAAAAATTGTCATTTCTGCCTGAGAAATGGTCAGTGGCCACTACTTGTACTACTGAGACAAACTGCCCTGTGGTATTAACTACATGAACAATAGGCAAAGTTTCTTTAGAAGTTTATAAAAACCCATAAAAGAGAATTGAATTAACATTGCATCTCTGGATTGCTTTGAGACAGAGGAGGGTGTCCTTTGGTCTACCAATGTAAGTCTCATGTTGACAAAGTGTAAATTTCCATACTTAGGGAATGCTATGATTTGATATTTGCGCATGCATCCACTATTATCTAACTACACTGTATCATATGAGCAGAAGAAAAATAAGTAGTCTGTTTAAGCATAATTATTTTTAGTCAAAATTTTAAGTTGTGCTAAAATTAAACTCAAACTTTTAAAAAAGAAAAGAGGTGATAATAAACACATGACAAAAAGCAAATTCAGCTATGAAGACAGTGCTTTTTGGAAAAGCTTAGTGCTGGCACCAAAACTATTCAAGTCTCTAGTGATCAGCTGGGGAAAAAAATCTTAACCGGAAAAATACTTTTAATATGAATTAAAAGATGCACTCAAAAAGAAAGTGCATCCAAAATGAAAGTGCATTAAAAAGTAGTACTGCTAACTCTGCAGTTCTCAAGAGTAAACATGTGTTTACTCTTGAGAACTGATACTCAGATACATAAAAATAGGTTTTGCTGCCCAGTGTGGTACTGCCAAAAAGACAGATGATACAAAAGTGTTCTGAAAATAAAGAATTCCTATTATTTCCTTTCACAAAACAGTAATATTTTCTAATGTTTTAACGCAGAGAGGTGTACAGGCAAAACCAACAACAAAGCAGACAGCAGCTTGATGACAATGCCATGTCGATGTGTTGTTAAAAGTAAAACCTGGAAGAAAGTCTGCATCACTGCACATCAATGTACATTATGTGTTAGAGACATTTGCATAGCTGTTGCATTTATACTTATCCTCCAACTGCTCCATTTTTCTCTTTGAATGTGCCTTGTCATCTGCCTCCCTCCCAAAAGGAAGTTGGGTCAACTAATCACCATGCAGGACTCACATCCCCACACAACATGTAGCTGAGATTTGTGAGGTATGTGTGCGTCAGTCTGTCAGCAACCATCTGCAAGTGCAACCTACGCTTACCCATCAGCCCCTTCACAATGTAGTTATGTGTCAACACCTACCCGCCGTTGTGGACAAGTCTAAACCAAGCTTAAGGGAACAAGGATTAGCCATTCTGGAATGAACATCTTGTATCAAAACATCTTTGCTTATTTTATGTGTCACAAGTATCTTCCCGGTTTTGCTGCAACAAACTAATGTGGCTCACTCTACTAAACGATGTCATAGTTGATTTGCATATCTAAAGCCTTCTGCAACTTTCTGTCTCAGATGCTTGTTAAATCCAGAGATACCTCCTGTTTTTTGGATATTAATATGCAATGCTGAATTAATTGGATAAAAGCACTTTATATTACTTCTTCATCCTGGCATAAATGTTACAACTGTTCAACCGTTTATTACAATCAAATACCCATCCAGAAATTTACTTTTAGAAGTCTGACTCATGGAGTTATTTGACTATTTTAGAGGCACCCCTAAGCAGCCAGACAACTGCAAATTGCAATTATGTACCACAGATGTGCATGCTTGATTGCCTCAGTTATCAAATGTGAAGATAAGCAGCTGCATGGCTATTGCCTCCTTTTACAAATGGGATCAAAATAATCCTGGACTGATTTTCCATCATCAATTCCTCTACTTTAAAGGACAATCTGGTCATTTCCTCCAACAGAGGTGCATGGCTATGTTTAAAAAAAATATTCAAATGCCCAGTGCTTGTCCATGGCTGGGGCCCCCTGATTTAGGTTACATTTTTCATGGAGCTTTCCTTCTTCAAATACAGCCTGAGTAAGCTCTTGTCATTTACAGGCACCACAAGGTGTCTTCTTTAAGTTTAGTGGAGTACTGTTTTACTTTCAGAGGCCACTTAATCCTTAATCTACTGAGTTGTTGTTTTTTAACATGTGATCCTTAACAAAATAAGCAGTCTTTTCAGTAATGGGTTTTTTTCCTGCCGGCATGGAACTGTAGAGAGAAAAAGAGAACCACAAATTTCAACTCTTTCCATTTGCATGAAATGTACTCCTGGTTTAAGCATTTTCCCCTTGAAAGAACCTCCATTACTATCAGTGACTCTTTCATTACAAGTGCTTCGAGCAGCAAGTTTGGGCCTCACTTGCAAAACAGGTATGCACTCACAATCCTAAATACACTTTTCAACCCATTTAACACAATAAAAAAAAATGTTTAGATAAGGCTGAGCTGCATTCTCCACCCAAAAGAATAAACATTACCTTTAGTTATTCCAAACATGCACCTCCGTTGATTCGTAGCTGGAGGCTAAAAGTCGCAAGGCGGTGCCTGGCTTCGCTTGTATATTTGGATCTAAAAGGTGTTTGCTGAATTCATCTTTTCAGGTAAAAAGTTGGAGGAGGACATTCCTTGAGCATTTTTTTGTCAACTCAGTCTGTAAAGCTGCCTGAAGGCACGATATTAACAAACACCCACGTCTCTGAGGGAGAAACGCCCAACCACATAGTTCCACAAAGGTAAGAAATGATGCAATAAAGAACTTTAAAAGCGTTTTGTAGTTTATATGTAGGTGAGGCGTGTGTGTGTGTGTGTGTGTGCTCTGTAGGCTCCTACATGGAGCAACCAATCTTGCCCAAACTTGGCACATACATACCTTGGTGTTGCGAGATCAGCACTGGGGGGAGGGGTCACAAAAGCCTTTGAGGGGGTCTTTGCCCCCCAAAAAGGGGGCCGAAGTGGACATTTCACTGCCCCATCCACATTTCACTTGCAATCTCTATTGCACATGTCCAGAGGATTACCAGGCGAGGCATGCAAATTGGAGGCTCTCCAGCCAAGAGAGGCAAGGCATGCAAATCGGGCAAAGAATGCTGGGAATTGTAGGCTGAAGCATTGTCATAAATACCTGGGTGAAGCCGGGTTATCAGCTAGTATAGGATACAAATTAAACACTTCAATTTGCATTTTATAGATCATCTGATTGACATTAAAGCGCAGGTTGGGATTTCAGTTTGTTCAGTCCAGTTAAGTTGATTGTGTCTTTTCTAACAAATTTTGTTACACTTTATTTTTGTGTGTGAGCTGCAGCTCATTTCATCAGATGCATCCTGCAGTTAAAAAGAAAAAGAAAAAATACTACTTTTATTCAGAATTGTTAGTTGGATAACTACAGGCTGATTTCTTTTTCTACTATAAACCAGTATGGCTTTCCTCCTACAACTGCCGGTGGAGCTCCGGATGGCTCCTGATCTCCGCACCCTCCGTAGGGAACTGAAAACATGGCTTTTTGAATTGGCCGGCCTGGACTGAGGGGTTATTGTTTTATTGTCTTGTCTGTTGGGGTGCATTAATTTAATCTAATTTTAACTTTTGCACTTGTTTTATTTTAATGGCAATTACACCGCCCTGAGTCCTTCGGGAGAAGGGCGGTATATAAATTTAATAAATAAATAAAATAAATAAATAAATAAATTTACAGTATAGCAATAGCAGTAGCACTTAGACTTATTCACCTCTTCACAGTCCTTACAGCCCTCCCTAAGCAGGTACAGCATTACCATATTGTCCCCAATACTCTGGGTCCTCATTTTACCCACCTCGGAATGGTGGAAGGCTGAGCCAACCTTAAGCCGGTGAGAATCGAACTGCAGCAGCTGGCAGTCAGCAAAATTAATCTGCAATGAAGCATTCTAACTACTGTAGCACCACAGCTCTTAAGTATTCCTGTTAAAATCCAAGAAAGTAAATACTGGTAGCTGAAATGCTATACAGAGGAATGGGGGGGGGGATTTATTTATCTTTGATGCCTTCAAGTCAGTCTTGGCTCCTGGCCACTGCCTGGACAAGTCCCTGTAATTTTCTTGGCAAGATTTCTGGATGTGGTTTGCTTCTGCCTCTCCCTAGGGTTGAGAGAGAGAGAGATTAAATGGCTTTGTGTCTAAGGCAGGACTAGAACTCATAGTCTCCAGTTTCTAGCCTGGTGCCTTGAATCACTGTTAACAAATTAATGCCCAAGGAAGAAATAGAAAGCAGTAATTCATACAATATATCACAATTCATATAATATACAGTATAAGAAATGTTCATCCCTCCTTCACTCTCATTTTCAGATCAACTTTCAGAAACACCACCTGAATATGAATGTTTCAGCAACCAATGAACTCCATCTGATGTCACGGTGAGATTGGACACAAGGTGCGGGTCTCCGCATTCCTGTTTTGAGTTCTCCCCTTTGGTGGGCTCCGAAAGGAGGCAAAGCCACCCTGTAGGGGCTGCGAAGCAAAGAGGGGTGCCCTGCGAGGTTGCGGAGAGTTGCATCTCTCCTGCCTGACCTAGGGTTTTCTTTCCCTTTCAACCAGGATGAGGAGAAGAGGAAGCCCAAAGATAGCTGCCATGAAGCCGGGACAGCCGAAGAACATCTAAGATTTGTGCTAGAGAGGATTTTAGTGAACAGTGTGGAACTGGGTAAGAGGATTCTTTTTTATTAAAATGCAACCCCAAGAGAAAGTTCAGGGGAACTATTTATTCAGAATTATTTGTCAAAGTGGCAAGTAAGCACTTTGAGAAAATTACCAAACTGGAAGGAAAAGAATTAAAGAGAGAGAGAAAAAAATTCTTCAAAAATACAGGAAATTGGACTCTCAAAGTGGGAAGACGTGTTATTGAGAAGGCATTTTAAAATGCTGGAATTATGGATCTAAAAAATTAACACTGCTTTTATACTTTAATTACAATTCAAAATAATTAAAATCAGATATACCAGCAACAATATTGTTACACAGAGAGCAACATCTGTTGATGAGAGGAAAATATACAAGCCTGGGAACATTTATTTGAAGGGCTGTGAAAGTACTTACATTTACCTACCCTTAAGCTACTGGAGATTTAAATATAAGAACAAGGAAAATATTTGATTAAAATGACCCCTGGATCTTATGTTACATGACTGAACTTATAAAAGTGACTTAAGGTGGTTTGGATAACTCCCTGGATTATTTAAATAGAACTGACTGATTATCTGTGGGACATAAAGAATGGCAACTAGTGTGAATTCTGAACAATAACCTCAGCTTTGAACAAAGGTTTTTGGGCTATTGGCCACAGGTGGGATTCACTAAAACAAGATAAGATGCAACACAAGGAGGAAATGAGCAGAACTTTAAATGCAATGGAGCTGATGTTTCAAAACATAAAGAATATTATACAGAAAGAACATTAGGTGACTAGGGAATTAATAGATGGCATAGACCAAAAACTGGAAATTATTATACAGGGGATAATGAGTGATAATATTATTTTTATTTGTACCAAAGTGTATGGCACCCAGGTGTCACACTGTTCACGCATTGATATGTATATGTAATATAAAATAAAAAACTTGACCCAAAAAAAAGTACCACCTGAGTATGAAAGAAACTTTCAGCAACCAATGAACTCACACAACCAACAAAAACAAATTAAACATTAATGTTGCAAGGAGAGAGATATTTACAGAAACATTGGAAGACTTATGTCCAATTGTCTTGAACGTATATTCATCAGAATCATACAAGGCTATTCTAAAATGATTAGGCTATTGTGCCATCCCTCTAAATCTGCTTTGCAGTGAATAGTAATAATTTGAATAATTATTTCTGATAAGTAACTGGTTTGAAAAAAAATTACAACTAAAGGCACTGAGATGTCCGACTCTCTGATTATACATGTGTGCAGGCAAAACAGCGGTATGGTAAGAAACGGTTCAGACTTATGACAAAGTACTACAGTCTGTGGGCGTAGTGAGGGATTATAAAGGAAACCAGAAAACCGCAACAACTATGCAAACCACAAACCACATGAATTTCTAGTCATGACAATCTATTGCTACATTCCTTTGTGGCTGTTTTGTATTCAGAAACATGAAATGCAAGAACACGGCTGGGCCTAGGACCAACCTAGATTGCCTCCTATGATGCATTCAGAGCAGGATTTCAAGGCAGAATCCACCATTCTATTCAGCTGTCTGATTAGGAGAGCCTTCCAAATGGAGAGGATTGCCTTGCTTTTTCTGGGACTGAGTGATGGCTCTGCCTAAGGGTCTCCCAAACAACATTACTTGAAGTAAAAAGGAACTTCCCTATGATAAAAACAGGTGATGTTACCCTCATCAAATTTTAGAAGTACAACTCCCACAATTGCCTTTCACTAGATATAATACCTAGGGATGCAGTGGCTCGGTGGCTAAGACACTGAGCTTGTCGATCAGAAAGGTCGGCAGTTCAGTGGTTCGAATCCCAAGTGCTGCATAATGGAG
>JANHFR010006525.1:0-13079 GCA_032468015.1 Mimophis mahfalensis | reverse complement strand
AGATGCTGACTAAATTCCTCCGCCCGCCCTTGCAAAGGGTCACCCGTCGTCTCCTGATTGAGGAGAGAATGGGTGACCCTGAACAGGGTGGCTGGACGGTTCTCAGCGGACGCGATGAGGGCGGAGAAGTACTCACGCTTCGCCGCCTCCATCACCGCGATATAAGATCTGTCTTATATATTCACTCTTAGGATTTTCTACATCAAATATAATGTAATATGAAAAATTTAATGTCTGTTCCTTACCTTGCAGAATCCAAGTAAATGATCAGATTGTTGAAGTCGATGGGATAAGCCTGGTGGGGGTAACTCAGTTTTTTGCAGCAACTGTATTAAAAAATACGAAAGGAACAGTCAGGTATGAATCATTATATATAATTAAGCAATCATTGATTTATTCCCTTATTTACAGTATATCTGAATGAGCATGCAAGGCACCTAACAAAACCATAGTCTGAATAGATAAAATTAAGTTAACATTAAAGTACGTTTTCACCAGTTTTCTAAAAGTTAGAGAGAATGAGAAGCAAACACAACTCTTGCGAGAATGTTATTCATAGTTTGGGAGCAATGCAAAAAAAAAAAGGTGGTGTGCTTTGTGCCAGATGAGGAAACTTCTGACAGCAAGGAAATCTTCCAAATGTACTGTCCTTAAATCCAGACAAGTTTTAATAGGACATGAGGCAGTACTTCAGATAATCTGGTCCAAATGTTTTAGGAATATTGACTGTGAAAACTTTATATTGTGCCCATTAATGCAGATATATTAATACTACAGTAGCATTACGTGATACAAAGCAGTATATAAGTCTCTGTGTTATTGCTATCTTGGTGTTATACTACAGTTCGCCTCCATTGCAGTTTCTGACCATATTTCAAAGATAGTTCATATAAAATGAGTTTCAGTTATCAAAATGTCATGTAAGAAAAGAAAGCATAGTTAACTGTTGCCAAGGTATAAGAAAATATTAAAAGCACCATTGTATTTTTTCCCATTGATGCATTAATATTGGTTAATTTTTCACCTTAGATTTCTGATTGGAAGAGAAAAACCAGGAACTCAGAGTGAAGTAGCTCGCCTTATCAGCGAGACATTAGAACAAGAGAGATACTTGTATGAGCAGCAATACGCCCATGAAACAGAACAGGTAACAAGATGTACATATACACACAAATAAATATACACACCTACTCATGTTGGGTTTGGAGTAAATTGTTGCTTTTCAAAACAATATTTCTACATTAGCTTTTTCCTGTAGGTATCAGAAAATATAATGAGTTTACCAAAAACCTTGGAGCAACAGCTAGAACAAGTTATCAAGGTTGTTATCTGACAGTTAGAAATCATTCACGAATTCTTATCTAAGGTGATCATCAGTTGAGAAAGAAATAAGTGGGGTGGGGAAGAGAAGAAGAAAATTTCCAACAGCAATTTATGAATTGCATAAATATGATAAAGAGATTACAGGGCAGGCAAGTCAACCTTTTTTTTTAATTGAAAGGGACAGAGCCCTTCAAGAAAAACCAGGCACATGTGGGGAGAGCTGTGTCCTCATTACATCCCACATTATTTGTTCCTTTTGTCTCATTCATAGATTAAGAAAGTCATTCCCAGTTCTTCCTGTGAATTGTTACATTTTGTTCTCCTTTTTGTTCTTTTTTGCTTATTTAGCTGCATCTTTTTTCCTCCCTGTTTCCATTTTTCTTTTAGCCATGGACAAGCCTCAGGTTCCTTCTTTTAAATCTTATTATTTAATGGGACCTAGGAAAGTTGCCTTTTCTGTGGTTGCCCCATTCTCTGGAACGACACCCACCCCAAGATACTTCACAGGCCCCAACATTTTTTGCCTTTTGGGAAGCTGTTAACAGCAGTCTCTTCCCTCAAGTGTTAAGGGCCAGTTGAGTGGGAGTCCCCTGCAACTGCTGTGCTATGTCATTGGTTGCCATTTATAATTGATATTTATGTATTGTTTATTGTTACATTCCTTGTTATTTATTCACTTTTATGCTGTATGCCTCCCATGATCACATTGGTTGAGTTGGGCAGAGTGTTATATAAATAAATTTAATTTAATAATGGGATTTATATGCCGCCCTATCTCCCGCAGGACTCAGGGCTATATCCCTAATTTTTATATTTCGTGTTTTTTAAAGCCCTGTACACTGCCCTGAGTCCTTCTCGGAAAAGGGCGGTATATAAATATAATTATAAATAAATAAATAAATTAAATACTTAATTATTTAAGCATTAAATCAAAAAATTAAAAGCAAGGCAAGTGTACCTTTTCTTTATTTTATTTGTTTTTCTTCTGCTACACTTTGTACCCATTTGTGTTTTCCTGATTTGTAAAGCCCCTTAGCTCAAAAAGAGGAACAAAGTCTAGCAAATTTCTTGCTCAAAATATACTTTCAGCCAAATTTGATGTTCAGATTCAAAGTTTATTTTGGTCAGAGAGCAATGTAACCAAATTTGATGGTTTACAATGTCATATGAAGCAACAACTAAATAAGTAAATATAAACTATTAAGCATTTACTTTTAAAAATGTTAGATTTTAAGCTTTCCTGTTCATAAAAATGTAAAAAAACATGCTGTATTTAATAGCATTATATGTTTATTGTTGTATTAACATTTTAAGCAAGTTTGATGTTGCTTTAATAAAATACTGTTTAATATTGTTTCAGGATGAAGATTATGATGAAGATGATGTTTCTTTTGAATCACATTTACAAGAAAAATCAGTAGAAGTATTTTATCTTCCTGAAAATGAAGACATTAACTTCCCATTAGACATGGATTCTACACAGTTCATGCTGAAGTTTAAAGAGGTAGAGTGCAATTTTTTAAATCTCCTAAAATGGATGATAGGAAGTATACTGTGAATTAACTACTAAATGTTAGAAAATCTGATGTTACAATTTAATGATATCTTTTTCAAGATAGCATTTGAATATTTTTGGAACTGGAGAACCCAATAAAAGTTATGGAATATATTGTATTTTTAAAATACTTTCTAGATGTGTATGTAGGAATTCTACTTCCTATTCAAAATATAAAATATCCTGGGGATTTTGTTCATTTTAATAAGTCCAGAAAAACCACTTTATATATCTGATTCATTGAGAAATATTATTTAGTAAGCATATCTAAGTGATAAATTCATAATCAAAATCATAATAAAGTCATTAATGCATGAACAATACCAGAATCCATTCAATACAGGTAGTCCTCAACTTAGAACAGTTCATTTAGTGAGTGTTCGAAGTTACAACAGCACTGAAAACAGTGACTGTCATTTTTCACACTTACGAACTTTGCAGCATCCCCAGGGTCACGTAATTAAAATTTGGATGCTTGGCAACTGGCTTGCAGTTAAGATGGTTGCAGTGTCCTGGGGCAAAGTTCGCTTAACGAATGTCTCACTTAGCAACAGAAATTTGGGGCTCAATTATGGTTTTTAGTTGAGGAGTACCTGCACTGCAATAATCCAAGCATATAAGCACAATAAGGGCATATGTTCAGTACATGCAACATTCTCCACATAATACCACCCATGGGATTACACTATGTTCTTCCTCTACCTCTTCCCAATCCTCACTCCATCCCTTTCATTCCATTCTTCAGTCCTTTCTGGGGCAAAATCCAGATAGTAGATCCAGCTGCTGTGCTCAAATCTCAGCTTACTCCACTATATTCTTTTTGCCTGCCTCAGCAAAATAGTTTTGACCTCAGCAAAATAGTTATGATGTGACACTGCCCACCCCCATCCTAAGCCACTGCTTCCGAAGGAGTTGCCTTTTCAGACTCTGTTATTTCCTTCCACTGTACCTTTAGCTAATAACACTTTGAAGCGCTTCTAAGTCTTTGAGAGAAGAGAAAAGCATATCCTTTTTGAATAAAGGATATCTTTATACCTTTGTTTTGATTCAGTTGTATAGTAGGCTTTAGAGAATTCATTTTTATCTTTTAAGCCTTCTAATGAATACTTCTTGCCAATAATAATAATGCTGATTATGTAAAGAAATATTTTCAGGCAGTGTATATTGGAAAGTATATTAAGATATCAGTTGGAACCATTTTTATCTAGCAATATATCATGATTCTTTAACATGAATCAATCAGTGACTCTATTCATATTTATCTTATGTAAGTGGGTCATATAATTATCAGGTGGAAACAATTCAAAAAGAGGAAGAGCTGACTGAAATTTGGATGTCAGCAAAACTGGTGGGAAAAACAAGTTATAACTACTTCCTTTGAGTAGTTCTAGTAATCTGCCTCTTATATTTGGACAAAACTCTTGTCTGTAGCCACAGAATGGGAATCTGTGTCCCTTCAGATATTGCTGAATTTTATCACTTTTGCAGATTTAGCCAGCATGGCTAGTAGTGAAGTAATTTATGAACTGTAGCCTAGCAGTATCTTGAGACCAGTTGGTCTGATGTAAGTATACAATAAATGAGTGGTTTTATTCTGCTTGAGGAGAAGAGCAAGTGGGCACTTTAAGATGATGAAACTTTATTGCTTCCAATGTGATGGAAAAAATCTAAACAGTAATAGATGTATAAAATGAATTTTCAAGTATCAGTTACACTTTTTCTTCTGCAATAAAACGTTCTATGCATTTTTTCTAGTTACAATTGAAGCATGCAGTTACAGTCGCTGAAGTTAATCAACTTAAGGAAAAGGTAAATCTTCAATATATGCATTTAAAAATATACATTTCAGTTCAGTTAATTATAAATTCAAATTGAATAAGTTAAAGACAAGATAAAACCAAATTCTTAATTTCAACTAAAATTAGAAAACATTAGTTATGCAATTTGTGCTAATCTATGAAGAATATTTTCTGTGGAATTTCATTACACATGTGATGTACTCGTTGATATAAAAATAAGTAAGCGTAGCTAGATACATGCGAATGAAAGGCACAAATGGATAGTAGGAATGATTAGTTTTGTAAGGATAACAATTGTCATTTATAAGTAAGGGCAGTGCCTTATTCTCATCCAGGGTACATGGGTTAGAATTGTTTGATACTCTGAGATTTTTAATATTCTGTTATAGAATACCTTTTTACAGAAGTCCTGTCTCCCTTCCCCAATCAATGAAACATGTTCCAGTGCAATGTGAGATGTACTGCTTGTACTGCATTTTTGATAGCAGAGAAGGCAATCAGCATATTTGTTACTTTTAGACTTCAGCCTAATATTTAATTTGTTTTAAGTGCATTTTAACTTTTGTACTTTGTCGTTTTAAATGGCTGTAAACCGGCCTGAGTCCGCAAGGAGAAGGGCGATATAAAAATTAAATAAATAAATAAATAAATAAATAAATAAATAAATAAATAAATATTTCATAGTATATGAATTTTCTATAGAATAAGATCTAGGCATTTTGCTTTCTTATAATTAAAACATAGTATATGACTTGGATCACTGAGTCTAAATCACAGATGCACTCCTAAAACTTTAAAATTTTTGCAGTATGAACTGCAAACAGTTTCTAACAGTGCTGCAGTGATAGAAAAGTAAGTAACAGATAATCCACTGGTTTTTTTCTAGTAATGAAACTTAAAAATTTGCTGACTATGATCCTTGAAATTTTGAGTTTGATAATATCAAGTAGGATCATTTTTCTTATTTATATGCATTCTTCATTTAGTATATTTAGTATATATTCTTCACATAGTGTAACATATGAGAGAAATTGCCATCAAGAAATTTGACAATCATGTAGGAGGGAAACATTTGTTTCAAAGCTAGCTTATTAATATCAGCAAAAAATTTAAAACCTGTCCATAAAGTTTAGCTTACAAATGAAATTTGAAAAATAAGGTAAATATTTATTTTGCTTTCAGAGTAGTAGATCTTTTATATCAGTTAGGACAGTTTGAATATTAGAAATTAAAGGCAATATTTTTAGATGGCCAGAGATTTTAAAAAAAGCATGAATTACTATAAAATGAATTAATCTATGTGGATTTTATGCAAATGGACAGCTGCTGATAACTAAAACCAAGGCAAAATTAATAATTGTTCCTTGTTATATCTTGGACAGAAACTTACTTGTTTGGCTTAAAATCTAATCAATTAATCTATACATGAATGAGTAATTGCTAAAGTCTAATAATTTGAACTTTTTTTTTAAGCTAAAAGCAACAGAAGCTGAAAAGATTGAATGGGAGTTAAAGAAATTGCAGCTCCAGGAAACTATAGATGATAACAAAGAAAAAATAAAAAAGCTAGAAACCTACTGGTTAGAAGCCCAGAGTTTATGCAAAACAGTAAATGAGCATCTTAAAGAAACTCAAGAACAATATGATGTGCTGGAAAAAAAGTATAACAAAGCAAAGAAATTACTCAAAGAATATCAGCAAAAGTGAGTTGTTTTGCTCTGTCAGTTAAGCTCATAGATATCTATGCTTGAATTTCTTACATATACAGTGTTGTGCACTATTGCTGTGTGTTTGTTTCTGTATGTTTGCGGATAATTAGCATCAGGGTCTTGAAATAGGTGAAAGTACCACATACAGTATTAGCGCTTTATTTTAGACACAAAGGAAAAACATAGGACATAGGTAAAAGCAGCAAATACTGAAAAGATATATTGTAGGCAGTGATGGTATTGCAGTCTTATCAAAATAGAGATGGAGTATATGTTCTTGCAGTTGTTGCCCAATTAACATCTTTCATTATTAGTTGGACTGGTTGAAACTGCCAGGGGTTATAGTTCAGTAATATCTAGAGGTCATAAGTTCCTCATTTCTGACGTAATGTCATTAAACTGAGGTTATTTTCAAAGAACAATTTCAAAATATGGGTATTCAGGCCTCTGAATACAACTTAATTCTTGTGGTTTTTTAAAAATCAGATTACTTATATATCTAACATATATCCATCAAACAAATTACGTGAGTGGCTTGAAAGAATAATAGTTTAAAAGAGCATAGTAAAGAGAAAAGTAATTAAAATGAAAATAATTAGGGAAGTATATGGCATTTAAGCAGAGATTCTATTTCCAAAGTTGCAAAAGCATATCAAGTAAGAAAAATAATTTAAACCAGCTTTCTCTAGTCATGTATCCCCCAGAAGAGATCATTTATGACAGTGGTTCTCAACCTTCCTAATGCTTTAATACAGTTCCTCATGTTGTGGTGACCCCCAACCATAAAATTATTTTCACATACACCTGTATTTGTATTGAAATATGTGTTTTCTGATGGTCTTAGGCGACCCCTATGAAAGGGTCGTTTGACCCCCAAAGGGGTCCCGACCCACAGGTTGAGAACCACTGATTTATGACCATTTTTGTTATTTATAAATAAACCACTAAAGCCATCTAGATGGTCTCAGAGAAGGCATAAAAGAGTTTTAAACAACCCCCCAAAAAAGTGAATTGTGAACTGTGCCTTGTCCACATTAATTCAACATGGTGTTAATTGCAAGATATTTGTATGGCGCTTCCCATTGAAAAATGTCAGTTTGAAAATATTGGGATGAATTTAACCATACAAGAAAAGAAATAGAATCCAGGCTATATTTTCCTTCCAGAATGCTTACCAAAAGTTGCCTGTATGTAGCATACAAGGACGATAATCATACACATTTCTGCAGATAGATTTTCATGGTGGGGGGTGGGTGTTTGTATTTTAGTTAGGTTATTAAGCTCAGCAGCAATACTCGTGGGGCTGGTATTAGCTGGTAAAAAAAGGCAATCTATTCTGCAAAGGGAAAGCGTGGGAAAGAGATACAACGGTGAAGATGAAAGAGCAGAGGGCAGGTGGAAAAAAGGGCAGGAAAAAGAAACCCTATATCGCATTTATACCATCTGTCCAAGTGTATTATTTCATATATATTTAATGGCAAATACACCTAATTAATAATAATGCCATATAAACAATGAATTGAAGATAAGAGGAAATTGTCTCTTTTTTAAAGACAAAAAATGACTGGTTGCTAACAAGCTGAAATTAATAAGCTTCAGTTTTTTTCTTGCTACTCCTTTATGTTGCCTAATGATATGTTTGTTCCCCCTCCCAGAGAAGAACTCATGATAAAAGAAGATCATGCAAAAATTATTGAGGAGAACAATCAGGAACATGCAAACCAGTTAAAAATTTTGCAGGAGAAGGTCTGGACAAAATGATATTTTATATGTTGTTTTAAAGGTCTTTGTATTTACATTGTCTCGGTTTTTCAAATGACGTTTATCATCTTCAGATCACAGAGCTTGAAGACAAATTAAAAATATATGAGAAACTCCCCTATATGTTTGGAAATAGTATTTTATTAGACTCTGTCACACCAAATACTGAACATTTTGAAATGAAGGATGATATGCAGGAAATTGACTCTTCGGTAGAGAAATTAGATTTTTCTGGTGAGTAATAAAGATATGGATTGGTATGCTCTGTGAACTATGATATTGAAACCTCTGGCAAAATCCTAATTGCTAGATACTGTGTTAATTGGGACCAAAAATTCCATTGTTAAGCAACGTGGCCATTAGTTGAAAAAGCACATGACTGCACGGTTTAGGGATGGCCAGTCCTGCTTGCTGCTGTCAGTGACCTTGACTTCCAACTTTCTGCTGGCTTTCCCACCAACTTTATTTGTGGGAAGCTGGCAGGAAAGATTGCAAATCACAATCATGATCATGGGAGCTGTGAAGTTGTAATTTGCAAGCCCACAATCAGGACTGCAGGGACTACAGTGTCTCATTGTGTAACCACTACTTATTACCACTGTAAATTTAAACAGACTCCGAATGAACAGTTGGTAAATGAGGACCACTTAAATGACCTGCAATACATTTTTATAACATGACATTAAGTTGTCCTTCTACTACAGTTGGTACAGTGATACATATCTTCTTTTGTAAAACAATATATCAGAATTTAAACTGTTATTTGTCTTGTTACAAATAAAGGGGAATATTGGATAATTTCATCATAAAATGGGGTGATGAATAAATACTACAGTAACTTTTTCATAAGTGACGATGCATTTGTTACAGATTTTGATACCTTTGTTGGAGACCCACCAAGGTTAGATACAAGTGCTCATAAAGCTAAGGCCCAGCTTGCCTTGAAAGTGAAGCGTCAGCCACCTTCTCGGTCAAAGCTAAAGGAATCACTTGGTGCCAAAGAAAAAGATAGAAACTCACAGGTATAGTGTTCATTTTATTTTTCCAGGTATAATTTGGAACTTTGTCTATGATTAAAGTATATATGAGATAAAATATATCATTTACTCAGCATGTCTGGTAGATGATCTAAAAGGTGTCTCATTCCTTTGTTCTCCCAGCTTCTCAAACAAGTGTTTTAAGCCATATTTAACATTCGTTCGTTCGTTCATACATTTTCTGTAGCCACCCAATTCAGTCAAGTAACTCTGGACATCTTGCAATTGATGTAGATCAGCGGTTCTCAACCTGTGGGTTGCAACTCCTTTGGGGGTCGAATGACCCTTTCACAGTGTTGCCTAAGACCATTGGAAAACACATATTTCCGATGGTCTTAGGAACCGAGACACCGATCCTCTATGTTGGGGGTCACCACAACATGAGGAACTGTATTAAAGGGTCACGGCATTAGGAAGGTTGAGAACCACTGTAGGTACTGTTCATTCTTCTGCAGCTTTCCAGTATTTATCAAATTTCAACAGCTGTTGCATTTGACAGACTTTGAGAGGAATATTAGGCTAATAGGCATATATAGGTTCTTAAAAATATGGATTCAGTTAACAGAGACAAAAGGGGTTTTATATTATCTCTTTAGCCTCATTTCTTTACAGCATGTGCAAGTACTTTCCTTCTTGGAAAATAGCTAACTTAAATTGGGTAGAGTGGGATAAAGTAATGGTTATATTTGTTACATTTTGTTTGTGGATTTAGGTTTGGCTAGAAGGTATATAATTTCACAGGCCTTTTTCTACTGCTTAAGAAAATAATCATTTCTCACTCATAAAGCTGATTTTTTTTCTTACATTTATTTCAGCTCTATGGAAATCATTACTAATGTGGAATATAGAAAAGACTTTAAAAATCAATTTAAACATAACAGCTCAGCCCTGCTTGTCATTAGCCCTATAATCTATCCTAAAATAGCTGACTATGGGGAAAAATAAAGATTTATAATAGCTTATGTTTAAGATATATGAAAACAAAGCTTTAGTATGCTCTTGAGTACTATACCTGGGCTGCTAGGAGGTTGAAACAGACAATTAAAATAGGTTGACCTGCACTGTAATTTGGCATTTATTTATATAACTATAGCAATAGCCCTTAAACTTGTATGCCGCTTCACAGTGCTTTAAAGCCCTCTTTAAGCAGTTTTCAAAGTCAGCATATTGCTCCAACAATCTAGACCCTCATTTTTCTGTGCATAGAAGGCTGAGTCAACCTTGAATTGGTGAGAATTGAACTGCCAAACTGCTGGCAGTCAGCAGTCAGCAGAATTAGCCTGTAATGCTGCATTTTAATCACTATGCCACCACGGCTCAATGTAAGATTTTTTAAGCTGGAAATGCACCTATCTCTACTTCAACAAAGGTTTGCATTAAATTATTTTATGGTTATTTTGAATCTGGCATTAATTAAAAGTTACATTGCATAGTAAATTACTCTTTTAAACTCCTTCATAGGGTATAAGAATTACAAACTTTTAAATGTCTGGAAATTTGAGAAATGAAAGGGATCAAATAAAGGAATTCCATTATGGTTGAAAAAGACATATATTTGTCTTTGCTATCTGTTTAAAAATTTCTGTTTAGGTAATACAGCTGTTCCTTCACATGCTTTCCTGCGTACATAGATTTGAACAGTTCCAATCAAGAGAAGAACAATAAAATATCAAAAGATATTTTTGATATTTTCTTGTTTTTATTTGACTTTACAAAGCTGCTGCCTTAGAGTGCTTGTCCTAGCTACATTGCTACTAGTTTTCCACTGCCACTTAAGACTTCACACTCAGGATTTATTAGTTTCTTAATTATTAAATGCTGCATACTGAATTATGAATGCTTCTTTTTTATTGAAATTCTTAACTGATATTCTACTGCTTTTTATTTTATTTATTTTGGCTGCCTTTTTTATGTATATATACACATACATATTTACATACAAAAGAGATACCTCATATGAAAGAGAGAGAGGGAGAAAGAATGCTTAATTATATGTTACTACATAATAACACAAATAAATATGCATGTTATTAAAAACAATATATAATGTTTGCATAATATAATGTGTAATTATAATTAAATTTTAATGTTTTATTTCATATTAATATAAATACATTGCTTATTTATATGTTAGTACACAGAGATGAAAAGATGTGTTGAAAGTGAAATTGTAACAAATTAAGCAACAGGTTCTGGTATGACAACTTAAGCAATTTAAATTGGTGTTATGAAGAAAGAGTGGTATACAGCAAGGGAATATTTGTAAGAGAAAACTTTCACAACAGAGGCATCACAGAAAGGATGCTGTCTTGAGATTATCTTAAGTTACTTCAGCAAGGTGATTCACAGTGTATTATGGATAACGAATTAGCAATATAGGAAAATCTGGGTATTGAAAAACCATAGTCTGAAAGTTGCTTAGAATATTAATGTTGTTTTCTTACTTACATTTTAGGATATTAATGATGATACAAAAGAAAATACCTTGAGTAAGTTTCCAGATGTGACAGAAAAGATCATTGCATCACAGCAAAGCGATTCAGATAAAATAAATGATAAATTGGAGTGTGCTGAAAAGAATGATCTTTCATTAGAACCAAGTCCACCACTTTCTGTGCACTCTTCTCCAGCGTATAAACTGCAGACGGAAGAGACCGCTGGAATATCTCTGTCACTACCTCATGAGGATTGTGCTCCAAATCCTTCGGCTGAATATTGCCGAAATGTTAAGCCAAGAGAATCAAAAGGGAGGGGGAAAGTGAACAAAGGTAGGATTAAGACCGTTGTGTTACATTCATGCAACTGGGTATCATTGTGATTAAAAGCATTTCTTGTGTCTGTACTGCCACAGAACCTGCAGGTTTTCTTGAAGAAGTGTAGGGATCTGGTTCAGGAAAGGCACAGAATCGGAGAAAGGAAAGAAGGGAAATAGAGAATTCTCATTGCGTGAATGGAAATATGATGTAATATTTGGTATAGTCCTTTATGTTTTAAAATAATAAAGTAATAATTATTCCACAAAATCTAGCCAAATCAGTCATGCTCCTTAGTAGAGATTTAATGTAATATAAATGAAAGATGAAAAAGATTTTTTTTCTCAGTCAGAAATGTATGTGTATCAGTTGGTATCCCCTCACTAAGAGAATCATGTATATGTTAGGTTTGTGGTAATTATGCATTGTCCCTGTGGGAACCATCCTTATTTTGGTGGGATTCTTCTTCCTACACAGGCCTTCCCTGCCACCAGGTTGGTTTTTCTTCTCCTGACACAGAGGCAGCATGAGGAGAAGGAGTCTTCTCTTAAGTGATAATCAGCAGTTTATCACCTCTTATTTTCTAAAAACAGTGCGACAAAAACAAAACATTAAATGTCTTCTTTAATATTTTGTTTTTGTTGCAATGTTTTTCACAAAATAAAAAGGTAATTCATAGCCTTGGTTTTATGCTCCCAGATATGTGCTGATTTGAGAATTTAATTCCTGTTATGCATGATGGAATGTGGATAAGAATGTGCAGGTTTGGAAGGAACATTTAAATATTATATTTTATATTATTGATATATTATTGAAACCACTGAAAACTAAAGAATTGGGAAAGGAAACCAATTGCAGTTTCAAAATAATAAAAGGAAAACTAATCAGTTTTTAAATATGTGTTAAACCTAGACTATATGGGATTATATTATTCAGTCCTATCTTTCCACTGAAACAAGGCTATCTTGAACACTAAACTCTGACATACATTATTAAACCAATTTTAAGACCTGTGCACACATTTTTTCTAAGGATGTACAATTACATTTTTCACTACTGTCCGAGCAAGATATGGACTTGGAACATCCTATATCGCAAAACCAATATCTTTCAGATATAAGATGGTTTTGCGATATAGGATG
>JANHFR010006524.1:20081-33895 GCA_032468015.1 Mimophis mahfalensis | reverse complement strand
GGACAGGAAGGCCTGGAGGAACATTGTGCATGGGGTCGCGATGGGTCGGACACGACTTCGCAACTGACAACAACAAGTACCTAAATCAAATAAAAATCATATTATTTATGGGGTAGTGATAACAAATGTTACATATAAAAAGTGAGCATGATTTTTTTTTTTCTAGTATACTGGTTATTCTTAACTTTAATGGAAGATGCTCCCAAGTTAGAATCTTATTTATTTGCTCATTCAGTTCAAATTTGGTGACACTTATGAAATTCTGACTTTGGGGTGTGTTACCCAACATGAGATAATTAGTACTAAATTCAGTGTGTAATAATAGAATATTAAATACAGATTTTAAAGAATAGAAATATTCACTGTTTCACCTATGAAACAGCATTTTAATTCCCACCATATCCTTTACATTTCCAATCTAAATTAGAGGGTTATTTGAAATAGATGTGTAGTGTTCTCAGAATGGAAAGGGGCAGAATAATGGGAAATTCAATTGTTTAGCAGAAATCTGCATAATGATGAAGAATCCTAGATAGGCTAGCTAATCTCAAGGAAGAAAGATTTTGAAAAGGAGTATTTGCATGCTCTATCTGTGTTACTGTCACCATTTATTTATTTATTTACTTTAGTGAATTTGCATGCTACCCTTTGTCTACTAAACATGCATTCTTCTCTTTTTTAATACTAGATTTAAGTATGGCAGAAATTATTTGCATAATCTTACCTTTTATGTCTATATAGGAATCCTGTTCAGAGCCACTTTTCATAAACATGCAGTATTTATTTGCATATTTATTAATTTGTCATATTGGAAAACTGCCTATCTTCCTCACAGAAGAACTCTGGGAAATATACAATAAAATATTAAAAGTGTAGTATTTAAAAGAGTATATAACATTTTAAAAAGGTAATGGATGTTAAGAAATGATTAAAAGATAGCGCATCAACCTCACAGCTGCGTGCTCATCTGTCGTGTTTTTATGCCTTTACGGAAGGCCAGGAGAGTGGGTCCCAACTGATCTCTGGAGGGGAGGGAGTATGTTCCACAGGACAGGAGCAACAGCTGAGAAACCGCTCTTCCTGGATGTCACTTCCCGGTGGGCTCCTCATGACTCAGGCCGAATAATGAGTACACCAGACCAGGTTTACTCGGAACGAGAGAGCAAAGGTTTGACTTTGCCACCCCCCTTTATTGATTTAGCATAGAAGGGGTGGTACAGAAATGAAATGGGGCAGAGCATAGGGAGGTAACATATATGCATAATCACATAGTAATAAGGCACATTGTTCATTGTAAGGCAAGCAAGCAATGGATACATGACCCAATTCTGACCAGGTTATTTTCCACGCTGTGTTCCAGCTGGCTTGCACCAACCTACACACACACGGGATCTCCACACCTGGACCCACTAGTTGGAATTATTTAGCTAATGTCCACATGTCTTCACTGCGTGGGTTGGTGTAACTGAATGAAGATGGTTCATTAGATAACCCAGCCCCTAGTTTTCTAAATTGCAGTGGATATTTTTTTGATGTTTTTAAGTAAACACCATGTATGTTTTTTCAATAGATAAAATGGCATAACAGACTAGTAGTTTATAGTAGTTTTACACAGCTTTAACTAGGGCTGTTTAGAGATACTTTTCTGTTTCACTTCCTCCCTTACTCAAGCAGTTTCTCTCAGTACTTTTACTTGGAAGGTCACTCATAGGTGGTGGTGGAAGGGGAGCAGAAGAGGGAAAAGATTGATTCTTGGGCTTTGGGGATTCTGGCACATTTTTGCGGGGGGTGGGGGGGTTCTCAGAAATATTTTCTAAAAGTTGTAGACCTTTCCACCTGTTAAATTTCTTTGTAAATCTGTCCCTTCGTCCTGCTTGTTCCTGTTGCGTTATAACAGTTCATCTTTAGTCTTCACCATACAAATTCAATCCAGGAATGTCCAGTAAGCTTGTTCCTCACTGTAACACTTTTGCCTTTTAAATATTTAAATATTTTGAACTATAAGGCAGATGTGAAAGACTGCCATTGTTTATCAGTTTCTATTAGAATCAGAGGCTAGAATTATGATACCTAATAGATGAACAATGTACTGTGGTGTGACTACCTGGAAAAGAAAGCAATTTGAAAGGCAGAAGGACAAAAGGCAAAATAATTATTCCTTTATTCATCATCATGATTCTTTGTGGCTTTTAAAATGGTATCATATGCAAACTTGACAAATAAGAACACTGCTTTATGCTTATAAGATACAGTAGATCATAAAAGCTTGTAACAAATAGATGTTATTTTTAAGGAGCTCAAGAGTGTCTTTTTGTCTTTTGCTAAATTGCCCCTTTAGAACTTATTTCTGAAGTTTTCTTTCAAGACCTTTTCATACAGTAGGTTATTTTTTTTTTCGTCCCAGTTCCTTATTTTTTTTCCATCACAGTTATCCAGAATGTATTTTTAATACTTTACATATGGAAATTGATATGAGTTCTGTTAAACTATGAGGGTATCTATTGCTTTGTAAATTAAATGTATTAATGCCCTAATTAGTTGATTAATTATATATCGTCTGACTGGTGTTAACTCTTACTGATCATATAGAAAGATTTTCAAAGGAGGTAACCACATAGATAGACGTTCTCCAGAATGATGACTCCCCAACCCGGCTTTTCCCAAAACATGCTCATTATATTATTGTAACTAAGTCCATCCTATTGCTGGGCTTTTTCTGTTTTCTAGAATACAAAGTTCTCAGTGGGAGTGTCTCTTCATAATGTGAACAAAATGTAATTCGAGCCTAATTATTTGTCCCTTCAGTGGGAGTATTTAGATACTCTAAAATCTATGTGTTTGTTTGCTTGGCTAGTCACTATATTCTCTTGTTTTGGGTATAAGTTTTCCCCAAAATTCAAATGTGTCAGTATTCCTTTTGTCTTGATTCCATTTTCCTAAGGACATTTCACACTTAACATGGTTCATACAGTTAAGGCCTTTCTGTAATCAATGCAGCATGTATTTGACTCCTTTTTGGTATTCTTTGACTTTATTAATTATCTAGTGTCCATCAGCAATATAGTCTCATGTTCCTTAGTCTTATTAAAACCCACCCTAAATTTCTGGTCACTCTATTTGCATGCAGGGCTCTAATTTGCATTCATAGTTTGAACACACTGTTAAATCTCTTTTTGGATTGGTATGTTGACTGACCTCTTTCAAGACGTTGGACACTGTAATTCTCCAGATTTGCTGACTTAATAGGCTTTAAAACTATAGATTCTTCTGGTGTTATTTGCTTTAATTTTTTAGATATTCCATTAATTTTGCTTTCAACTTGGTAATGCTATCTGGCCTCATGTTCTACTACTAGAAGATCATATAAATAGGGAATATCTTCAAACTTATCTTGAATGTTGACATCTCTACTATACAGAATTTCAGTAGACTGCTATCTTAGTTTATTCTTCTTTGCATCAGTTACTATCTGTCCATTGGCATTCTTTAACAAACCAATGACAACCTGCAACCTCCTAATCTTGCAATTACTCTGGAAGAATATTATTATTTTTCTATCCCCCCCCCCCCCCCATTTAATGTCTTTACAAATGTTATTGCCGTTCGTTTCCTTATTTTTTCTAACAACACTCTGAAATGTTTTGCTGTGTTTCTAAGTTCTTTATCTTATTTAGCTTTGAATTTGCTTTGTGGCAATTTCCACTTTGTATTCTGACATCTGTGTTGTTTTATTTCTTGCTTTTTGGCAATCTCTTTTCATATTGATCCTTAACTGACCATCAGTGAGAATCAGAGCTGCTTCTTTTTAATTCAATTTATACGCTGCCCTTCTCTGTAGACTCAGGGTGGCTTACAACCTTCTTTGAAACATCCATGTTTCATAGCAATAGCCTTCATTCTTTAGTATATACCTGCTTATTAGGGCATTCGCACACACACCCCAAGCAGTGTTTTACAAAGTCAGCTTATTACCCCCAACAATCTGAGTCCTCAGTTTACTTACCTCGAAAGGATGGAAGGCTGAGTCAACCTTGAGCCTGGTGAGATTTGAACTCGCCTTAATTGCAGGCAGCTGGCAGCTAAGTGCTACACAACAGCACTTTAATCCGCTACACCACCAAGGCTCTTTGAAACCATTTCTGATATTCTTCTTGAAAATGGTGGATTTCTGGTTGAAGCATGTATATAAATAGTTCATAATCTGTTTTGCAGTCAATCCTGGCCATGTCTTGACTGTTATAACATGGTTTTTCCATCTCCTTACTCCAATAATATAGTCAATTTCATTTAGTCTACATTTGTACTACATGTACACTATATCCATGTATTTGTTGGATACATTTGGTTGTGTAAAGACTGTTAACAATAATGAACCATGTGATTAATAGAATATTTTTATAAGATAATTATCTTGTTTGTCACTTAGGTGACAACTTTTGAGATACTTTTGTTTGAAGAAAATGCACAAGGCTAGAGTTTGAGCTTTGCTTGTTTTTCAGTTGTAAGATGGTGATGGGAATCAGTGGTTTTCATTCATTTTTTAAAACTAAACATGTTATAGATCCATTCATTTATCTCTGTAGTATCTCTCTTCATCTGTTTTATTTTTCATTTAATACAGTTTAATGTGGGCATAATTAACAAATTACATAATGAGGATAATTAAGTTATATATGGTGTAGATATACCTAACAGTAATTTTTAACTAAATGTATTTTTAACTTAACTGTGATTTTTTTAACTTGATAGTGAAGCATTACAAAAATAAGCTCTATGGGCTGTTCGATGAAATATTGAATTGGATTAATTGAAATATTTGGTATATGTTAATTTCAGTTATAATCATTCCAGTAATTAAAATACCCTAGTTTCTTACATTGAGCTTAGATTTTGTCTTGCTACATTGCTCATGGTATCTTTGAATGTAGTTTAAACATTACTCTTATCACTTACTAATAGCCTTCTACAGTTAATAATATCCTGCTGCTCAGAAAACTATTTTTTAAAAACTCTCTAAAAGACAGTCATCTTTTTTTAACACTTGCATTTTCTTCAAGATACTTTCCATAATATGTATAATTTATTTTCACATGAATTGTAATTGTTAATATTCAATAGATACTAGAGATCCAAAATTTTCTGGCATGTTTAGCATACTTTAACCCATTTTTCTAGATACATTGGTAATGTCATAGACTAATAAAAGTAAAATTCTTTTGTCATATAGGATTACAACAGAGCTATTGCTTCATATGCATAGCTTTCTAGTTTGTATCTTCAGCTTTTAACCTATCATCTATACCTAGCAAAGGATTTCAATACTTCAGTTTAAATGTGCTTTCAGTTTGCAGTTAGTCCCTGATAAACCTGAGCAATGTTGATTCTCCACATTGTTTCTATGTATCTCTCAGACTTAAAACAACATTCCCATACTAGAAATAAAGTCTTTGTTTTATGTCAGGTAGACATTATATACACTTCATATAAACGTTAAAAATGATTTTAATTTTATATTTGTTCCTAATGTTTAGTTTTCGTGTTTGATTAACTACTTAAGCAGACAGCAAGAATATCAGAAGCATTGCAATGAACAATCAACCAACCATTAATGCACTGGTTTCTAAATCCCAGTTATAATCATACTATATTTTGGAGGCAAGGATTAAATTATGTTTAGCTAACTTAGCATGCCGTTTATTTTTTAAAAGTTTTTCATTCTTTAATATTTCCTAAGGAATATATAATCCATGAGGGCTTTCATTGGTTTATTTCATACTCTGCCTAGGATAATAAGGAATTGACTAAGTTCTCAGCTGATGGAATTGTTCCATGTTTGCTACAAAATGACATGGAAACATTGCATGATTAAATTATTTTAATACATATATATATATGTATACACCAGTGGTAAACAGCTTTACAATAAAATAAAGAATGAAAAACTATGTTAAAGTACACTTTCTTACTCATCAACTGTGCTTTCTTATCAGCTCTTAACTTAAAATAGTTTGCATTGACATTTTCTGCCTTTTCTGTCTTGTGTATCTCTTTGCTCTTTCATTAGATCCTCCCACTACTACCACCTCACCATTCACGATTCCATGGCTTCCTTCAACTGATGGCAACACAGGTTTAGCAACTCAACCAAAACTAAAGCTTTTTCCAACATCATCATGGCCAGAAATACAGGAAGACAATTGGGGCACCATCATCGGTAGTGCAGTGGGCGGGGCTCTTTTCCTGATACTTGTATGTGTCCTGATTGGAGCTGTCTGGTATAGGAGAAGGAGGACGTTCCGTGGTGACTACTTCGCTAAGAACTACATTCCGCCATCAGATATGCAAAAGGAGTCCCAGATAGATACCCTGCAGGTTGAGGATGTGGATTCTTACCCTGACAGTGTGAAAAAAGAAATAAAACATCCTGTGAACAGTCTCTTAACTAAAGACTACATGGGAGAAACTGAAAAAACAGACTGGAACAAAGTAGATACTATTAACAGATACCAGGACAGGTATGAAAGACCAATGGATTACTATGAAAGCGGAACTCTGGGAATGAAATACTTGGGTGATGAATGTTATGATGAAAATGAAGATGACTTAGTTTCACATGTAGATGGCTCTGTAATATCTCGGAAGGAGTGGTATGTGTAACGGTAACATCCACTTTCGTGTCTTGGCTATATATAAAGTTCCTTCGTTAGTTGATCACTTTCAGATTGTTTATACTTTTTTCTTGAGAAATAAGCTTTTCCAAGTTGATTTTCAAGCTTTTTATATTCTAACTTGACAAATGAAATGTAAAAACCTCATTTAAGTGTACTGAAGCTGCTTAATGATTTTTTTCCCCCCCAATGCTGTACTACTGTCTTTCAGAAAAGTGAATTTTAATATAGTGCTCTATTTGGCATATAGCACAAGATAAGAACAACCTGCTACGTTTAAAAACTGAAATTCTTATAAAAAGTTTGAATTGAAACAGCTGTCTTGTTATTGTAAATTTATGATAAAAATTACCTTGATAGAACTTTCTGAACTATAGTTCTACTTAATGGCAACATGATGGTGATTCAGAATCAGAGCTGATCTAAGGCACATTTTGTTTACAAAAATGACTTATGATATAAAATAATCAGATGGCACAGTTTTTTCAAAGCTTTATTGTTAGGTTTTCTGCACAGAATGTAATACCTCTATATTTTTGAGCCTTGCCATAATTAGATACTGTACCTTTTACAGACGACTTGTTGCACTGAACCTGCTACAATGGACATTTCAATGAACAGAACTTGTAATGTAACAGGAACATTATATTTTTTTACACTGCATCTTATTTCCAAGCACTGAAATATGAAAATTCAAATCTTTTAGTTAAATTTTCAGAACAATGCCTCTCATAAGGTTTATTATATATTGTTTCAATCACATGGTTTTCCTTAAATATTGTTCAGGAAAGACGTAAGTTTCCCTAACCATTCTACTGAATATTTGTTAAGCACAAACCTATAAATGCATTGAAATCTCAGATGCAGCTTCTATATTCAATGAAGGTGCATTTTAAGAAATAAACATTTGACTTATCACAGAATTTGGTGGTGTTTCGAGACATATATGGGCTATATCAAGAATTCTTACAGAGCAGGGGCCACTTTAAATGTAAGAGTAATTTTGTGTGTATGGTAAGCTGCAATCTTGGTTAATTTGAAAAAAGAATGAAAAGGCAACACAAACAAAAAAAATATTGCTTAAGAGAAATCTTTCCTAATAGTGTATTTCCTGTGAGATATTTGGGGAAAGATATGTTGTTTCAAAAGAAAGGTTGCAGAAGCTTACTGTTAACCTAAGGAATTGAATAGATGGGAGGAGCAGATGTATATAACAAAAGGGATAGATCTCTTGAAAAAAGACTAACACTGGTGTTTTAAAAATTCTATCAATAGATTTAGAACCTAGTTCATTGTACAGAGGATAATGCAGTGCAACCAATAAGAATCAAATAGTTTTAAGCACATGTGCTTAGAAGCAAAATCCATTGAAATCAGTGGAATTTTTCTTTTCATGTACTATAAAACTGAAAAGGTGAGTGTGTTTAAAGAACTTGAAGTAACTTTAAAATATTAGTTGAATTTGACAGCATGAATATATGAAAAAATAGCGCTGCTTAGCAACTGTTTTCCAATATATACTTGGAGTATTATGAACACATTACAAAAAGATCCACGGTATTGTAGAGCTTTTCAGCAATTATAGTATCTATAAAGGTGCAGTTTTGACAGTACACTGTGATTTGGTTGCTATGTCTTTAAAAATGTGACTGCAGCTTAGTAGTTGTTCATTAAACTGGTTCTCTACATATCTCTCTCACATTGATAATTCAAGTGTTAACATTTTATTTGACCAAAATCTCTTTTCAGTGTTTTTGGAAGTTAAATTGTTACACCATATTTTCTGTGAACTCAAGTGAGATTTTTGTGATCTGATTTATCATCTAACTGAAGAGCTTGTTTCTAATCAGAGTTAGCCTTTAGTCAGATGCTTAAGCTAACAGTGGATTCTAAACTCTGCTTGGTTGGAGGAGGCAGTAATTTGGTTTTTGAATTTTGTTTGAAGGATTTTTTTTCCCCTTTTGGATTTGAACATAGCTTGTGGTCCTAGGAACATCTCCATTGTAATATGCTCTGTATGCCCTTTAAATGCTGTTTTGTAACACAAAAATCTAAAAGTACCCAATATTCTCTGTTTTTTATTATAATTTGTTAAATTTATCGAGTTTTACAGTTGACTATGAACAGATTCATAATAGGTTTAGAGTGTTCAATGTTGCAGTGTTTAATGTATGTTTGGTGTAAATAGAGAAATTTATTGTAAGTATGAATAGTTGTGTCAAATAAATCTTTTGTTAAATTAACCTCTTGAATGTAGGTCATATGCATAAATGACTGAAATGCATATAAAATAAAGCATCTATATTCAGCAAGTCGGGTAGGATGGAAAACTATAGAATAATATAGAAAAATAGTTTCAAGTATTTTGGCATAAATTATTAAGTATGGCAACTATGAAGAAATTATTAAACAATTCTTGAAACCACTTATATAGTTGAATTTTACATAATTTACACTAAGTTGCACAGGTTTTTTTAATACTGTTAAAAATTCTTAGTACAATTATTTGTTGACTATTTTAATTGAAGAGGAAAATGTAAGACAGTCAGCCATGGGTAAAATTTTAATACCAAACTTCAAACACATAAAAAGAAAGCAACTTCTGTAGTTGGGCTATATAGATGAGCAGACATACCGCCAGCAGGACATGAGCATAATGGCTTTCTCCTGTTTGTATTGTCCAACAATAATTGTTGAAATGTACTTTAGAAGTATCATGATAGAAAAATAGCCATTGTTAATTTTATCCTCTGTGAATTTATGTAATGGCATTCTCATTTAGTTTCTCCCTAGATTTGAAACAAAAGTGGCAAATGTCTTTGCAGAAAATATAGAAGTGGACTATTATAAAACTTATATTACCTATGTTTTAGTAAGTTGGTAACTTTTTCACTTTAAAGAACATACAAAACTGCCAGCTTACGTTTAATAGGAACTATCTACAAAACAAAAAAATTCATAGATGAAACTATATAATTTGTCAGTTGAATCTTAATGAACAATTCTGTAGTTATTTATTTCACATATTCCTATTCCTCAAAAGTGTTGAACTTGAAGCTTGCACAGCACTAACCTATTCAAATAGGTTTAAACAGTCTGTTCAGCATCTGTCATTAGATGTTCATTTATCAGCTTGGGTAGCTTAACAGAGGAAATCCATTCTGCATATGCTTATAATTTGGGATGTTTTTAAAAGATCTAAGTATTCTTTATAAATGATGATATTGAAATTTGAAAACAGATTACTGGAATGATGCCTATATAATACTTAGTATAATATGCTATTTCAATAATCCAAAATTAGAACAAATACTGAAATATTCTGAACAATGATAGGGAAAAATTGATTTCACAATTGTGTGTTCATTTAGTAAATGTAAGGCTCTTTAATACTTTTCTTAGGCTCTGATTTTCATACTTACCTATTTATATTTAAAAAGTAATGTTTTACCTATTTAGATGCATTACTGTAAATTTAATTCATGTTTATAGTTAGTACAGCACCAAACTTCGTTATGAATTACTGTACTACATATATTTATGGAAATAGCTTAATTTGTGAAAATCCATATCTTTTATATGGATAAAGAATATGGCATACAGATATGATAGAAAATAGATAATTCAGTTACAGTAACAATGATTTTGCTGACAATGAATAAGAAAGATTGGTTGGTTAAATATAACTAGTGCTTTGTATATTTTTTTGATAGAAACCCAATGATTTTAGAAACACAATGGTTTCTAAAATGTTGCAGTGTCTCATACGCACTACATATATCAAAATCTAAATTTTTGCTAAGCTAAAATATACTAGAAATTTGTAAAGGCAATTTTCTCAATGTTTTGTAAGCCTGGCACTGAATTTTTTCCCCATTTTTTTTTAATTTTCAAGATTTAAAATTTTTTACCTAAACACTTCCTTAAAAAAAAAAAAAGTATAAGGCTATTAATGCAAATGCAACAAAAACAATTGTAGATTCTGTGAAATATTTTTAAAGGCAGAAAACTACATTTAATTTATATAATTTAAGATACATTAACCACATTGTTTGTAACAATTGGTGACTTACATTTCAGATGTGCCATATAAGCAGTCATCATCAGTAGCTGTAGCTGGGGCTGTAATAGGCGCAGTACTTGCTCTCTTTATTATTACCATCTTTATAATAGTGTTACTGACTCCCAGAAAAAAGCGATCATCTTATTTGGACAAAATGTAAGTTGTGGTATTTTTTTTCAAACTTTATTCAAGTTCTTGATTTGTAAAAGTATAAACTCTGCTTTAATTACATGCTGTAATTATTATCCTGAATTCATATTGGGTTTCAAAGCCCAGATACTAAAATTAGTAATGCAAAAGTCAGGAAGGGTTTCTTTGTCATAGAAATGCTCTTACTCTAAAGTAGAGTACCTGCTTTTTAGAGATCAGTTACTTGGTTTTCCTTAAGCAAATGGCAATTATTGCATTAGCAGTGAAAGGTAATTGCCTATACTATGTAAAATTAGCCTTTTATATACCTTACAAAAAAGTTCAAGAGAACTGGGGAGGGGGGAACCTACAGTATTATGTGCATGTAATCTCTTATAGAAGTAAAGTTCTGACTAGGCATCAGAAATTAGACTCCTTGTAAAGTTGTCCAATTTAAAATTTCTCTTGAGCAGCATGCACTGTTAAAAACATTAAAAATAATTATCAAAAGATAAAGCAACACCGAAGTATAGGCATGAATCCTTAGGCTTTTGAAGGCTTTTCTTACTGCAGAATTTTGCAGATGTTACTCACCTGTACTTGATAGGAAATAATTGGGCAATTAATGATTTTATTGCAAAAATTGTTAATGGGTATAGTTCTTTCTTTGCACATAATCATTATTCTGATCCATAAAAAAGCTAATGAAAAAGACCTCATATAATGACAAATTCTTAGATGAGTAGTATAAAGGGCAGAATTGCCATAATCTCTTTCAAAAAGTTTTGATGACGTTTTGCCATTGTACAGAACAATGGAGGAGTGAGTGTAGTTTTATTGAGGTGATTTACAGAGAATTTCAGCCAGATGTTTATATTTGCTGTTAAATAACAATATATTAGAATCATTCCAAGATGTTATTTCCTTCATTGAAGTGAGGCACTTTCATTAAAAATAAAACCCGTACATACGATTCTTGAAAATATAAGAATGTTTCTGATGAAATTTTCTCAAATTTCATTAATTTCTTACATTGTTTTCAGTTGTTTTGGTTGATATTTGTTATGCCAATTTAAAAGAAGATCAAATATAGAATTTGCAAGATTCCATCAATGTAAAGTTATACTACTAGGAGGTGTATTTATTCAACTTCAACTCTAATATAAATTGATTTTTTATCAAGCAGTGATAATTACTAAATCATACATTTTTTAATTTAGGATTGATCTTCCACCAACACACAAGCCTGCATCTTCCTATGAGAAAAGAAATCTTTCTCGTTCTCAGAAAGAAATAATCAATGCAGTAAGTTGTTAATTAAAGGTCACACTTCCAAAAACTCAGTACACTCCTACTGTGTGCGATATCCCATATTTGGAATTTGTAATTTCATTTGTAGTTGATGACACATAAACCTTCTGTCAGACTGTAGCTGATTAACTAAAATTTTAGATTATGAAAGACTCACTGTGATTGTCCCAAGTTATTTGAAGGGATGTTACTAAGGGATGTGATACGTCCATAAAGTGTAGTTAGCACCATCTTTTCCCCCTTTCTTCTCCTGATATAATTACATAGTTAACACTGACCTTTAACATGTCAGACGAACTCTTTATAACTGAACCAACCATAGAAGGTTAGGTTTGGAAGGAGTAGCTTTTAGGCATGCTAGATGGGTTTCTTACTTAGAATAGCTGCGGCACCAGAAGCAGTGGCCACTAACAGGCCCATTTCTTTTCTATCGGACTAGCAGAAGCCAGCAACATCAGATGCCTAATTCCTTCCCATCCACATTGCTGAGTTAACAATATTTCAATTCTAGCTATGCCAAGCAATCCATAGGATATATACTGTTAGCCAGACTAACTCTGGCTGTCTTGAAGATAGGATAGAAGCCCATTCCGTGGGCCTCTGAAATACCCAGACATCTTTTTACAAAGTCAGTTCTTCAAACAGGGCTGTGTGCAAGGGACAAGCTCGTTGGAGAGAGCCGGTTGGCTCACTGAAAACCGGAGTCCAAAGGAAAAGATACGGGAGTTGCATGCTTTTTCAGTAGGTAGGTTTGCTTCTAAAATAAACGTTATCAAAGTAATATTTTGCATCAATTATCTATTTTGAAGTTTTTTATTGCTTAAAACACCTTGCCTATGGGTTATTAGATGGCACATTTGCCCAAAAAAAATCACATGTTCATGAATAAGATGATTTTAGGTGGCAAAATATGACCACTATTGAGGTTATATGGTGGTAATTATATAATGTACCCATAATACTCTACATATACTCATGGGTAGACCTTTCCATGGATAAGCTGACTCCAGTTTTTAAGCAAATACTATGAAAAATGGTTAAACCAATTGTGAACATTATAATTGTTAATGCTCAGGTTATCTGCAGGTGGGGAACATAATGTTTTAGTAAAAAAGTTGAAGGTCAGCTTATTGGCAGATGGACTTATGTGTAGAGAGCAAGCTTGGTGTAGTGATTAAAGTGCTGGCCTAGAAACCAGAAGACTGAGTTTTAGGCCTTGGGTGCAAAAGTCAGTTGAGTGATTTAGGACTCAGCCCAACCCACCTTGCAGGGTATTGCAGATTGTTTAGAAGGGCTTCATAGGTAGATAAAAAGTATCAACTAAACATCAGGGTGACTGATCCATCATAATAACACGAACAGAATGCTGACTTAGGAAGAGCATTACATGATCAATTTCTACAAACGGAAAGTAGGTAAGGATGAAACTTGGCAATGAGTTATAGCTGGAAGAAAGGTTTTATTTTGGCTGCCAAAGAGCAAGCTGTTCAAATTAACACAATCAAGGTCATAATTAAAAAATCAAATGATTTAGAGACCTTGGTGGAGCAGGCTGTAAGGACTTAGCCTAGCAGTCAGCTAGCCTGTAATTAAGGTATGTTCGAATCTCACCAGGCTCAAGGTTGACTCAGCCTTCCATCCTT
>JANHFR010006524.1:9735-19981 GCA_032468015.1 Mimophis mahfalensis | reverse complement strand
GCTGACCTTGTAAAAATGCCGCTAATAATAAGCAGGCATATACAGAGAATGAAAGCTATTGCTAAGCACATTGATTTCTGCTTCACAGATTGTAAGCTGCCCTGAGTCTCCGGAGAAGGGCAACACATAAATGGGATTTTTAAAAAAATGATTTAAAGTGCAATGATAACCTTGATCTCTGCCCATATACTAATACATGATGACACCCTAAATTCTTGGGAAGAATTTGATGGGAATGAAGGCCCGCACCACCTAAAGAACTGGCAGCTATGATTGCACGTTGTATATGTACTAATAATAAACCACTTATTTTTTTTAAAGGCTTTATTAAAGTTATAAATAAGTACTTTAATATTGCTAATTTTACATTTTTACAGTTAATGTTTACTAAACCCAAGCAGGCCTGAAGAATAGTGTGCAAAATATTTTAATCAAACCAACTCAAATTCGAAATACCTAATTTTGAGTGCACTTTTGTTATGTGAAATTAGACATTTTCAAACAGCTTTTCTGTAAGAGACCTGTGTTTGAATCACATTTCAGGTGATTCAGTTTAAAACATTTTGCACATAAGAAAACATTTGTATTTATTTTAGTTTATGGTCTATAATTTTAATCATTTATTGAAGTAATGATATAAAATATACCCTAATTAACTCTGCATTTTTAACATTTTCATTTTTGTGTGAAAATCTTAAAAGACCTTTAAATAAGACAGACACAAAATAGCTTCTAATAACAAAAATATTTGTCAAATTTATATAGCCACCATTTCACACAAAGTAACTCTGGGACAGTAAAACCTATTAAAACAGGGTACAAAATTATTAAAATAATTAAAACTATAAACAAATAGAAACAAAACCATAGTGGGGAAAATATTACTCATAATTCAACCAATGCATGGGCTCCTTATCATAAGCGGATTCCCAGACTTGCCAGGGGGGAAAAAAACAAGTTTTGGGGCTTTACTGGAAAGTCATGGCAGAAGGCCATATTAATGATCTTAGTAGTATTAAAATAAGTTATAAATACAAATTATAGCATATGGTTAGATTAGAAATCTAAGTGATATGGCGCTTCTAATCTCAATGGTGATATTGGTCCACCAGTGAACATCATAAACGGAAAATAGGGCAGTGCATCATTTCAGTTTTCAACAAAGACAAAGTGTTGAATTCACATAAAACATTTTATTGCAGTTTCTTTAAGCAGATGTGTCTTCTCCAAGAACGTGCATCTGTCACAAGTAGTTTCTTAGTTGCCATTAGTTGTCCTAAGCTTCTTAAAAGCCACCTAATCCAATAATAGTATTATTGTGCATGAACAAAAAATCTAAAAAAGGAAAGTGAAACATGGAAGGTCAAAAAAGATTGATTTATAATATCCATTTGCTTTTTTTTCCCCTAGAAAATGATAAATTGCAGCCGATTTAGCTATGAAGATGAAAATCCTGCATCTCAAGACAGAGATCAACAAATGCACCCAGCACCGAAACAAACAAATTACAAAGATTGGATCAGTAAGAAACATCCAGGCAATGGAAGAATATATACCAATCCCAGAGAACATTATGTATGATTGTGAACTAGTGTTGAAAGATATATTACTTTGTCTGATCATAATTTTACCTAATTTCGGATCATCTGTGTGTTTAAATTAGCGGTTTGCTTTTTTTGTGGAAAAAATTGAAATGTTTGAAGTATGTCTTCAACCATTCTTTGTTCAGCTTAAGAAATGTCCATTTATTATCTGCTAATTGTATGTGCATATAATAATGGATGGAATATTTTCTACCTATTCCTCTGAATTATTTCTACCTGAAACCTTATTTATTAGAATAGCATTCCTCTCCCTTCTATATAGGTTTTGCATAGTTGTTAACCTATTCCATTTTGTAGTAAGAGGAAAGGCCACATGGGGTTCTTTTGATATTAGTTTTAGCCCTGACCACAGCGTTTTGCTTCAGTAAAAAATGGTTTGTGTGTCATGCAGAATATTGATAAGTGCTGCCCACTTCATATATCAACCTTGTGCCCTTTTGCTAATGTCTAAGGTTGACACAGGCCAATATACCTTGTCATATCTTCAAAAATACAGTACTATCACTTAAACCTATGGATTGAAACATTTAGGATTAGTTGTAATATAAATTATTTTTAAAAGCCCATGTATTGCCCATGTTGGAAATAACAGTTGGAGATTAAAAGAGAAGTTTTAAGTGTTCCAGAAAGAATTACATATGCAAAATTTAAGGATAACAAGAATTTAAGCTGTTTTTGTTTATGCAGTCATTGAATTGAGGCTGGAAAACAGTTTAATGGGCAGCCAATTTCATTCAGCATTTCTTCTGTGTTTTCCACATGAACTATTCTGTGCTAATCCTAGCACAATAGTATATAATCTCATACACATAAAAGTCTCCCACATTCAGTGTTTACATCCCACTGCAAGATACATCAAGCAGTTACTTTGCTTGCTTCAGTATAGTTTAAGATTAACTTCACCTAGTGTGCCTTTTCTTCTTTTAGATTGACAAACACAAATGGGGAAGGTTTATTTTCATGCTGATAGTAACGGTAATGACAGAAATGCAGATCCAGACATCTACATTATACTGCTTTTTTGTTGGTTTTCTTATTGTATGATGGTTTTTCATGGAGTTTATAGAAATGCAAATAGCTTTTGAACAGATTTGAGTGTATTGCTGAAGATAACTATAGAATAAATTACAAATAATTTTGAAATGTAAATCAAGTACTAACATATATGTAAGGATAACAAATATATGATTTCACTGGGATATAGTGGAAAGGCATGGACAATGCTAAAATATTTACTAGGTTGTTTATTTGCCTATATGATTTTGCAGTACAAATACATGACTAAGGAAAAATGTATAGAAAAGATGTAGGAAGATAAGAGAATTTGGAACATAGTGTACATTTTCAAAAAAACATTAATTTGACATTTTTTAAAAAGGAGTTAAGTGTTGGCATTCTGTTGAAATACTAAAAACATGTTTGTATTTTATTAGCCTGAAAGTGTAATGTTGATTCTGAATTAAATCAAGAACATGTATTTGCATCTATATAATTTATTTCAAGACGCAATGTTTAAATAGAGCTTTTTAATTCAACTATTCTAAATGTGCATGGTCAGAATTAATAGTTTCAGTATATATTCATTACACCCAAATGAAGGAAAAGGAAAGTTGGAAATGTTTTGGGAAATGCTCACAATCTACCAATGCGACTTTGATCTTTATTTCTAGGGACCAGTTCAGTCCTTCACATTTTTCTTTTTTTCTGTAGTCAAAATGAGAATAATGAAAATTTACAATAATACCTGAAGCTGAATAGAGCTTATCATGTCCCTGTAAATACTAGTAAATCAAATAAGGAAGGCAGTGGCGTTTTGGATGCAAATGCAGTTATCACAGCATTCAATTGAAGACATGAGTTGCATGTGCAAAATTACATATTGCCCAATATGTTAAAAAATGAATGGCACAGCACTGTTGTTAGGGGCCGACTAGTAGATTTACATTAATTTGCATTTTCTTTTTCATTTTGGAGCAGTCAGTGGAAAACTAGATATTTGCCCACATTATGGTTCAACATGTTGATCTTCATTAATAACATAGTACAAATTTATTCACAATCTACTTTCTAAAGGTTCATCTTCAGCCTTTTATCTTAGCATACTTGATGCTAACAAGTCCTAATGTTCCAACTTCTTATCCCTGCTTCTTGTTCAAGAAGCTTCTAATATCTCTGTTTTGAAAGAAATATAACCCCTGCGAAGCAAGGAGATGACAACTTCCTTAGAGGAAGCAAAGGAAAAAGTTTCCACACACTCCAAAAGAAAGCAGCCCAGTCTGACTCAAACAAAACAGTGTTGATTCAGGCAGAGAAAAGGGGGGGGGGTGAATAAAATGTGTGCTTTAAGAAATAAAAGGCGAGTCAAGTATTTATTAAATTTATATAGCCACCCATCTCACAAAGTGACTGGGTAGCATACAGTATTAAGGGATTGGTGACTAGATGTATTTATTTAGTGTATGGCATACAATCTTAGTAAAAACTACGTATGTTAGACAGAATGCAGTCCTGATAGCCTAGAATGCTCATTCATTCTCTGTTCAGTATTTATGCACCTGTCCTTGGTGTACCACAAGAGGTGAATTAGCTTTACACCAGCTAACTAGTGACACTTGGGTTTCTGACTCTTCTGGGCTCCTCCACTGTTCTCACCTCACCTTACGATACCTCTTGTCTGACCAGGTTCAGCACCGGCTTCTGCTCTCTGCCTACAGTTTTTTTTTCCATCAAAGTGGTACCCGTTTATCTACTCGCAATATTGTGAGTAGATAAATTTCAAACTACTGGGTGGGCAGGAGCTAGGGATTCAGCAGCAGCAGCTTGTTCCATCTCACAGAGGTGGGTTTGAACTGTCAGTGCCAACCATTTCTGGCCAGCAGTTCCAGCATCATTAAGCCCCTGTGCCACAGTGTCTCATGGGTGACTAGAATACTATACCTACTAGGATGTAAGACAATGTTGTATCTAGTGGCATATCACAAATGAATACTTAAAGATGGAATAATGGCTTTGGTCCAATATGGGTCAGTCACCAGGACCAGCGGTTTTGTCTTCTGAGTTTTCAGACTTGTGCTGGAGCTCATCTTCAGGGAACTTCTCTCTAGCTAGGCCAGGAGTCGGCAACCCATGGCTCTGGAGCCGCATGTGGCTCTTTCATCCCTCTGCTGCGGTTCCCTGACACTCAAAATATGCATCACAATCCTCCAATGTGCGATAATGCCAGCACATGATTGATTGAGCTTTTCAACCCCCCGGTAGGCCAACCATGGATAAATCCAAGCAAAGGAAAGTTTCAGAAGAAAACAGAATGTTTAATGGTACATGCTTTCACAGCTGATGAGACTGGTTTACCAGTATGCTTAATATGTGGTGAGAAATTGGCAAACAACAAAAAGCCAAATGTTGCAAGAAATTTCCAGAATAAACACTCAGCCTTTGCTGAAAAATATCTGCAGATGAGGGGAAAAAGCCATTTCAGCACTGATGCAGAAGTTGATCTGAGTAAAAATCATTTCAAGAAGTGGATGAAGTCTGCAAATGCAACTACATACGCTAGTTTTGTGACCACTTGGGAAATAGGCATGAGAAGCTATTCACAGATGGATATATAAAAAATCCTCAGACTTCAACAACAAGAGTAAAGTTGTGCAGAAAATCAGAGATATGCCTCTTTCTATGAAGAAAATCAGAGATATGCCTCTTTCTATGAAGACTGTCAAAGACAGAACCATAAAAGTGGTAGAAAACATAAAAGTGGTAGAAAACCATAAAAGTGGTAGAAAACCAGACAGCAAATGAAAGACATCAATTCAGGTGTGGTTTGCCAATCGCCTGTGATGAGTCCAAAGACAAAGGTGATGTTGAACAAATAGCCCTGTTCTGCCGATATGTGACCTCTGCTGGGCCACAGGAAGAAATGATCGAGTTGATACCACTAAAAGGCCAAACATGGGGTGTGGGAGGACATATGTGAGGCTGTCTTGGATTATCTAAGAACCAAAAGAAAAAACACCACCCTCCTGGTGTTAGTAGCTACTGGTACGGCACTGAATATGACAGGAGCACAGAAGGGCTCTGTGGCTTTACTGCATAAGTTGCTGGGTAGAACACTGCTGACATTTCACTGCATCCTGCATCAAGAGGCGTGTGTTCAAACATTTCCCCCCCGAAACATACAGAAGTAATGAATACTGTCATTCAGATTGTCAATAAAATAATGACAAAAGTTTTGAATCACCATCAGTTCCATTTACTACTGGACAAGGTGGAAAGCACGTATTCTGATCTGCTGCACAACAAAGTCCAGGGTGCTGAAACACTTTGCTGTGTGTCTGGAAGAGGTGAAAACTTACTTAGGCAGCAAAAGGTTCACTTTTCCTGAGCTGGAATGGCCAGAGTGGCTGAAAAAGCTACACTTCATGGTAGATATGACACCACACCTGAATATGCTGAACGCAACTCTTCAAGGGAAGGGAGACAGCCCTGCATGTGCTGGAGGAGATTTTGGCATTCAAGCGCAAGTTGACAGTCTTGCCGGAGATTTATAGAGAGGTACATTGTCTTACTTCCCCTCTTTGAGAATGTTCCAACAAGGTCACACAGGTAACAGTCACAGGACCGGCCCCTGTCATCCCATCCGGAACTATCCAGTTGGAGTCCAAGCCCTCCCGAATCCGAATGATTTTATCCTGCAGGTACCGTGAAAAATCCTCAGCTCTACCCTGCAAGGGGTCCTCCCCGTTCCCCTGATGAAGGAGGGAACGGGTTACCCTAAACAGGGTGGCTGGGCGATCACCTGTTGATGCAATAAGAGCGGAGATGTGTGAACACTTCGCCGCTCTTATTGCCACCATGTAGGTCCTAATATGGGACCTAACTAGTGTCCGGTTGGACTCAGAATGGCTGGCCCTCTAACCGCTCTCTAGGCGTCTTCTCCGGTGCTTCATCTCCCGCAGCTCCTCCGTGAACCAAGGAGCTAAACGGGATCAGCATCGGGTCAAAGGCCACAAAGGCACGACTCAGTCCAGGGCCCCAGCAGCAGCCCTGTCCCAGGCTGTCACCAATTCTTCGGCCGAGCCATGTGCCAACTCCTCAAGAAACAGCCCAAGCTCCGTCGGGAACCTATCTGGGTCCATCAGGCGCCTGGGGCGGAACCACTTTGTTGGCTCCACCTCCGTGCGGTGGGGGGCAGCATAACGGAATTCTAGCCACAGGAGCGAATGATCTGACCATGACAAGGGTTCTATGACTATATCCTCAATCCCTAGATCATTCTGCCACTGACCAGAGACGAAAATCAAGTCCAGAGTGTGTCCTCTAATGTGGGTGGGGTCACAAATTACCTGGGTCAGGTCTATGGCTGTAATGGAAGCCATGAACTCTCGAACCATCTCAGATGCTTCGCCCGCAGACAGCAAGTTGAGAAAGCTCATGGCAGACAATGGCAGATGGTATATGGACCGATGTAATTGTCCTCAGAAAACTGTCTTCCTAAGTCCCAGGACCAATAAATAATAAATAATCGCCCTCTCACAGCGATGGTAAGAACCATCAGGGAGCTAGAGATCTGTGCGCATTGATGGATAGGCTCAGCCGCCCTCTCACAGCGGCGGCACATAATAAAGTCACGGACAGAAAACAAGCGCCAAGATAGTTCAGGATGTTCCAGTCTCATGGGAATCCAGGTCAGTTGACTGATGAGGGAAAGCAGTCAGCAGAAACAAGTCCATGGACACGAAAAAAAGGGGGGGACACCTCCTCTCCAAGCCACACCCCCATAACACCAACCCGCCAATATTGGCTGATGGAAACAAATGTGGAGATCCAAGGTGGTGGAAACAGCTGCAGCGACCCATGGTGGTCATAATGCCTGGTGGTAGCGCACTGAGGGTACCTCCAGCTCCAGTGAGCCCAGCAGGCATGTCCAGGGCAGTGTCCAAAATAACACCCATTACAGCTATGTGTGATCTGGCAGATGTAAAGTCCTGGTATCCAGGCAGTGGACACCGGCTCCCAGGCCCCAAGCCATAGGCTCCAAATCCTAGCCCAGGCCAAGGCAATCCAAGATCCAATCCCCGGCCTGGCGGGCGAGAGGGCGTAGGCCACAGGCACCAGCCTGCCTGCAGCACCATGCCCTGACCCTATTGGGGCACCGAAACACCGCCGTCAGCACCCGCTCGCCGCAGCAGTTTCCCACCGCCGTGGGCAAGCTGCAGATCAGCTGATGCCCCACTGCTCTTCCATAGCTCGGCTTCGATTCCCAGGCTCCTCAGGCTCCAGTTCCAGGCTCCGACCCAGTGCCAAGACGCCGAGCCTTTCCGAGCCCCGCCCACGCTGAGCAGCTTCGAGACCGGTCGCACCATTTTCCGCCTCACCAGATCGATCTCCCCTCTCGTCACAGTCGCTGCGGGGACCATCTGCTGCAGAGGGGGCATCACTGCAATCCCCAGGAGTTCCAACATCCCCTCGGTATCCTTCGCAGTGAAAGCCCCCCTCAACCCCTCCAACAAGCCAAAAGTCGTCAGCTTCCTCCCGGACTAGCCACGGTAAGCGGCCATCTTCAACATGCGCCTTATGATAATATTTTCCTGGGACACCTATATTCTCCTTCATTCATAATGGCTTTGAGTTTTAATTGAGTTTTTGGATAGATAATAATTCAGTCTGACATGAACTAATATATATTAATCATCTGGTGTGATTATGAAAATTAAATCTCTTGCTGGTAGTAATAATTTAAAATTCACTTTATAACTGATATTGTATTTTATAACTTCATGTTAAAATGATTATGAATACTTTTGGAACATTGGGTAATACAGCATTAACTTTGGATAATATGGAATTTTATGGGTTTGGGTAATACAGAAACAAAAGCTTTCACATATTTGTTAAACATAGTTGCTGTTCATTTTATGTCATATCTAAACAATCTTAAATTCTTCAACCTAGTATATTCTGCAATTGCTAAATTCTATTAATTTATTTTTAAAACTTGCATTCCAAAGGAATGTTTTTTAAAGAAGAGCTGGAGGAAAGGAGCATGGTCTGTCAGTAAGACACTTCCAAAGACTGAACAGGACAGGTTCAAATTGATATGGTTGTGGGAGGTTCAAAAATTAGCCAGATTCAGTTTTAGAAGAAAAAAAACCTCCTTCCTTAATGAAGATGTTATTCTTGGAATATTGCTGACTGCTGCACTCTATGTGTATCTAGACAAGAAAACCAGAATGAAACTTGCAGTCCAACCAGTGTTTCCCAGTGCACACATACTCAGATACAACCTGAGGGAAAAGCAGTAAAATAAAAGGGTGAAATACATTATTTCATTACACAGAAGAAAAAAATAAGTACACCCCCTATGGCTACTGCTGATAAAAGATTGGAAACCATGTCAAAAGCGACGCTCTGGATATGTTCCCTAATTTGCTTTTACAATTGTTCTTGTACAATCTGCTGCCTTTTAAACTTTTTTTCCCTGTAGTATTTATTGCACTTTTAAAAATGATAAGCTCTCCTGAAAGTTTGGTAGGTAAATAGGCGGCATATAAATATTTAAAATAAATAATGCTCCTAATTGTTACATAATTGTAGGAACATTAAATTAAATGTCAATTTCAGTATAGTTTACTGCTTTGGAGCAATGAAGTAGAAGTTAAAGAATGCATCAACTAAAGAGAAAAATCAAACTGAACTTAAAAATTGTGTATAAAAATGAGCAAAGCATTAAGAACTGTTGAATTCAAGGGTATTTTTATACATCTTAGAATAATCCACAGAAAATTATATCCACTAACCACCTGTTTTTACCAAACACGTGGTGGCTATCCATCCTGTTACCTTGTTTTTTCTAAAATATGACCATGTCATATTTTGACCCCTGAAAAAACTGATAGGCCTTCTTTGCAAGGAGTGTATTAATTTTCCCCCCACGAGCCTTGCCTAGCCACTGGGACACTTCTGTTGAGGCCAAAAAGAATGACCCACTTGCTTGAGGCGCCTCGCCTAGCCACTGGGCTGCTTCTTTCACAGCAGAAAAAGAGCGAGTGATGCAACCCATGCACCTGGCGTACCCTTGCCTACCTGCAACAGTCACTCCAGCTACCAGTAGCTGGCTATCCAACAAAGCCTGCCGTCATCCACTCTGGCAAGCCTGGCCACCAGGTTTCTTCTTTTGTGGACAAAGAGTATGCGAGAGCCGACATGCCCCATGCTGCCTGAAGTATGTAACATTTTTTTAGTGTTTTATGTTTGTCCCGACCCACATACAAAAGGTCTTCCTTGCGCTGGGCCACGTGGGTTGGGACAAACACTCAAAAAAACATTATGTACTAAAGGCAGTGTGGGGCACGTCACTCTCCCACACAGTCTTCATCCGCAAAAGATGCAGCCCAGTGGCCAGGCTTGTTGGAGTGGACAATGGCAGGCTTTTTCAAGTGGACGGTTACTGGGAGCTGGAGTGACCGTTACAGGTAGGCAATGGTGCACGAGGTGCATGGGTCACTCCTTTCAGCCGTGAAGAAAGCAGCAGCCCGTTGGCCAGACAAGGTGAGTGGATTGTTGCTTTTGGCCATGAAAGAAGCAGCCCAGTTGCCAGGCAAGGCAAATAGGGCAAGTTGTCCCCCAGCCCCCCGCAATTTCCC
>JANHFR010006520.1:9549-24204 GCA_032468015.1 Mimophis mahfalensis | reverse complement strand
TCATGGTTTTCTCAGTGTTTGTATTAAAGGATTTTACTGTTACACTGTGTGTTCTGTGGCATATTTAGCTACAGTACAGTGGAACCTTGGGTTGCAAAAGCAATCCATTCTAGGATTGCATTTGAGACCCGAATTGGTTGCATCCTGAAGTGACACTTACTGTGCATGCACCGGCAATTCTGCGCATGCGCAGACAGGAAAACAGCGTGGAAAGGAAGCTTTCTGCGCCATTTTTTGTTTGGAAGCTGAGTTTTGGATGGTAAATTGATTCAAAACTCAGCTAGGATTTTTGTTCGGAACCCGAATCGGTTGCGAACCAAAGCGTTTGCAACCCGAGGTTCCACTGTACTGTATGTGTGTGCTTCAAAATCTTAAAAAAAAAATAGAGTTCCTAGGGGTCTGGAACGGATCGATCACATTTCCATACAACCCAATGGGAAAATTTGTTTCAGTTCACAACCAAAGTTATAGAACAAATTGTGGTCATGAACTGAGCTTCCACTGTATTTAGAAACAGTTAGGATAAAGCAATAATGACATAGTTAAAAAATTTATTAGTAATTTTTAAAATAACATAATTCCTTAAATAAAAATGCAGTCTTACAGATATATACATTTGTCTCACACCAAGGCAATTCTCTGGCTCACTTCTGAACAACTCTGTTTATTTAAAATATTTTAAAAGAGGGTGAGACTTTCTGTTTTTAACCTATGGCAGGATTGCATGGTTACAAAGTATACAGCTTTATTTTACAAGGGCAGTGCAGCCTTCTTGATTTCAGTTCTTTAAAATTCTTAAACTGTAGGTGTGGTAAACAGTTATACCTGGACACATCTCTAAAACAGTATGAGCATTTCAGGTTAGTGAAAAGGGAAATGTGGAATAGAGATATATCTCTTAACTGACTTACATTTTGAGAATCCAGTTAATTCACAAATCCAGACACTTAGAAAAAATATATGCAAAAGGCTGTATCATTTAAATAAATATTTATAACTGATGGTCAGAATGGCAGACCTTCAAAATTACTCTCCAACCTACCTTAAAAAGAAATTAGAAAAGGTGGCTAATATTTTTTTTCAGGATCAACCCTCTTAGCTTAATGGGGGTAAGGATAAATATGGCTTTTCGTGTACTGTGCTAAGCTGAAATCAGAGACAGTGATCTATAGGTACAATAACCTACATTATGTAGTTTTTAAAGTAAAATTACATAAATTGTTATTTCAATTTTTTTTATCTTTCTAAATTACATTCATTTAGGAATAAATTCCCATTCTCTATACATACATATTGAAGAAAGGCACAAGGTAGCCTCATCATCCAGACACTTTGAGATAATCAAACATATCTGCAATAGAGGCATCTTTGACATAGAGATAGTATTATAAATATTAAAATATCTATTGGTAGAGACATGCAGCATGTTTATTTTATGGAAGAATGCTGATATGGAAGCTCTGGGTATGTGAGGTTATAATATGCCTTATTTATGTATGAATCTCAAATTTATAATGAAAGAATCTGGATTATTTTTTTAGATGTACAGGCCTTGTAAGACACCCTTTATCCAGTAACACAGAAACTAATTGGAAGAATTCAGTTATTCTAATTCTAATATATTTGTAATATAGAAGATTAATAAAATAAACGTTGTTTTATCAACTTGCCCTTATTGACAGAAATTTACAAAATGATACCTTATTGATAACAATGGGTTATCAATAATGGGTCAAGAACTTCAAATTGTCCTAAAATAGAAGACCACATTATTAGTCTAATTAATGTAACATGTTTAATGTAATATGAGAATTTTCTTGGAATAGATCCATGTTATATACATTGAAAAGAAAGCTGACAACTATTTTGTATTGTGCTTGTTGTTTTAAGCCTTTGATTCTGGCTAAGCCAGTGCAAAACATTCTATGTCATGAACATTTTGAATTGCACAGGTACTTACATTGGAAATATGTCCAGAGAAGAGATAGGAAATTAAGGCAAATAAGGGGAATGAAAGCAACTTAATTATATTTAAGGATATGATTATGCACATATTCTTGAGTATCTTGGAGGAACATAATTAAACTGTAATGAATAAAGTCAGAAAAATATATGTTTTAATTTTGCATGCCCAGGGAGAGAAGAATCAGTTCATCAACTCAAATTTGGCCACCTTTTAATCATTCAGAGGAGTTACCGCTAACGTTTTTTCCCCCCACTCTTCTCCATAGCCTGTTTTCCCTCATCCCACTGCTCCACTTTTACGGATCTGGAAGACAACAAACAGATCATTTTTCTGTCCTTTTCCAAAAGTTTCTGGAATGGTTATAGGCTTTCATTGCCAAGTATGCTTAACAAAGTTATGGGAGAAGAGGACCTATTTGTATCTTGGTCAACCACACGCATTGAGTTACTCATACAGAGGAAATGGGCAGCCTTGGTTTTTGCCTTCCCATCTAAGTATTTTATGGAAGTTGTTTCTAGCTGCAGTACAACAATAGCAGTTGTAGCTAACTAGTTTGCCTGGAAACAATTGATGTAAATGTTCTTGGAAAATGTAACAGGAGGATTTTTTCTCTTTTTTCATTTTGGAATTGGTCTCATCTTCATTTATCAGTCAGCAACGATGTTAGATGATAAATTTAGTCATTGAAAAATGAAAATGTGAGATTTGTTCATCGGCAGCTTTGGTCCATAGCACATATATGCCCACTATAATTAACAAGTAAGCAAGCAAATAAATATATAAATAAACATCCTAGACCAGTGGTGGCAAACCTATGGCACGTGTGCCAGAAGTGGCATGCAGAGCCATTACCTGTTGCTCTTCCAGGTTGGACTTGTATGCATGCGCATAAGGGCCAGAAACCGGAAGATCATGTGATCTTTTGGTTTCCAGCATATGGGTTTGCTCATGTACTCACTTGCTCCCAGTTTTGGCACTCGGTGCCAAAAAGGTTTGCCTAGACAGTTCTTCACTCGGTTTTCTGGGTTGTAAGGTTCTGTATTTAACTCCTGCAACAGCAAAATGCCTGTCCGAAATAAATTGTCACCAGAAGCACAGAAATAATATAGGTTGTTTGCTGTGAGCAGAATTAATTGGGGGGAAAAGGGAAAAGCAGTATTGGAAAGCACATGCCAGGGTCTCAAGGAGACAGAGGTTGCTTTCTTTATAATTCAGATATTTACATGCTTCTTTCTCCTTTTGTCAGCTTGGTCTTTTTACTTTTATTTCATGATTAAGATCTGTGAGAATCGTAAAGCTCAATAGGTGTTTTAATAAGCTGGAATGGCTTGTCTGTGCTGAAAGTATAGACTACTGATCTAAATTTTCTTCTTAATAAGTAACTGGGCCAAATGCATATAAAAATGAGCTTTGTTATTTATTTTATCTTTAAAAAATGTAACTATTTTCATTTTTAAATGGGGATTTAAATTTGTAAGCCGTTTAAGGAGGTTATTTTTGAATAATTAAATGCATTTCTGGCATAATATATTTGTTTTGTCTAGATTTTCATGCTTCATTCAAGGTAGGAAGGGGATTCAGTAAATTAGTAAATTCATACCAATAGCATCAATAGTCATTGGTTAAGAGTTTGGGAGAGAATGTTTTCTGATAGGACTACCAGATCTAATGAAATCTGGAATCTACCAGAAATCTGATGACTGCTAGATATGATCAAACGATTTGACAATTCTGTGTTTGCTGAATCTGGTGGTTTCCCTATTTTTTGACAATAAAACCATTTCAAAATGGCATAGGTCAGTGGTGGTGAACCTATGGCATGTGTGCCAGAAGTGGCATGCAGAGCTGTCGCTCATTGGGTTCGGATGCGCTAGCCAGCTAGTCTTGCACGCATGTGCAGAAGCGCTGGAAACCAGAAGATCATGTGATATTTCGGATTCCGGCACGCAGGTGTGCTCACGTGCTCACTTGCTCCCATTTGTGGCACTCGGTGCAAAAAAGGTTCGCCACCACTGGCATAGGTGATATTAGACTTCTCTCTAATATCAATTCCTAATAGTTACAGCTCAGATGATTGATAACAATGACATTGAGTAACAGGGGCATCAGCAGCCATGAAAAACTTTAAGATTCAAATGTTAAAAGTTTAATTACTGTCAAGAGCAGCCATATGAGAAGTTTAGGAGCATTGAGTTTAGAATGACAGAACTATGACAGAACTTTGAAGCATTTTGAAAATGCTCTGCTTGGAGGAATTGCTTAGCTAAAATCCTGCATTAGAGTACCTTAAAAGGATGGAGCAGCCTGAATGGTGAATATAAGAAAAAAAATAGCTTTTGTTTTTAAAGAAATTCTCCACTCTTCAGTGCTCGTATTGGAGGTGTGCTATTACACCTGATCTCTGCATCTTGTCAATATTACTGTACTCAGAATCAGGTCTGAGTTTTCAGAGTTGGGTTATTCAGTAACCTGCACTATTTGATACGGTAAAGGATAAGCTGCCTGTAAAGACATACTGTGTGCTGTAGTCCCAGTAGCATATGCTAAACCTGGATCCAGTTTCTCTGAAAAAATACCTCCCTTTTGGTATTATTGTGTTAAGGTTACATGATCATTGTCCCTTCCACATTTTCTGTTTGCAGCAGTCATTTCAAAGAAGGATCCAATGTCATAAAAGTTCATGAAATCTTGATATTTTTTTTTTATATTTCATACTTGTAACATGTAACAATACATAAAATGTGGCTAAATTTCTTTTCCATTGCAAATTAAAGGTGACTCTATCCAGTCAACTTTGGTTTAGGAAATTGTAAGATATTCAGGAACCTTATGTACTATATTTTGAAAGCCTAATTTAATCCAGAACATTGTTTCATTATAGGATTTAGCAATAGCACTTAGACATCACTTCATAGTGCTTTATGGGCCTCTCTAAGCAGTTTACAGAGTCAGCATATTGCCCCCAACAATCTGGCTCCTCATTTTACCGACCTCAGAAGGATGGAAGGCTGAGTCAAACTTGAGTTAACCTTAAGCCAGTGAGACTGAAACTGTTGACAGTCGGCAGTCAGCAGTTACGATAGCAGCACCAATATACTTTTGATCCCAGACTTCTCCACACCACTTACATTTCCTGATTTCTGTTGAACAAATAATAATAGAGGTACCTTCTAGAAATATAATTCTGATTATAATGTTACGTCCCTTCATGCAATAAATACCTTTGGTTACCTTGGCTTACAAAGCCTATTAGGTCAATGGTTAATGTTGTTCTCTACTCTTGTAACAATTCCCTATATACATTTCTGTTACCATCTCATCTTTTTCTGCAAGAGGATTTTGAAGATTTATGTAAATATTAAACTATAATCTGTTTTCTAGACATTGTAAAATTTTATTTTAATTGTGAAATGTAAAGTCATTCATATGTAATAGGCTCAGTTGTTCAGGTCCACAATTGTTCCACAATTTTTCTTTAATGAAAAATCTTATTCTGTGTATGGTGTGTATACACACGCATATTGTAATGTTTTGACAGATATAGAAAGCACTGCAGAATGTGGTTCATATGCGAGGGCGTTATAGGATAGTATGTGTTATTTTTTAAGTAAGTATCTAAGAAACTTCAATTTATCTCAGTAACTCTGATCAGCTAGTGGAGTTTGTATTGCCTAAACATTTCTTCTGGATTGTCAAATTATATTTGAATATAAATATTAATTTTTCATAGAAAGATCTCAAACTCTAAGTCAGAAAAAGACACAGGAGGCTGGCTGAGACCCATACAATTGTTATATTGGCATCAATTTAAAGAAAGCAATGATACATTGCTTTGAAAATTATCAAGAAATGTAAAAAAATGCATTTGCCCTTTTTTGTTGTTGTTGTCTTCATAGTCATCAATGATATGGGGCCAGGGGTAGAAAACAAACCAGAATAGATGCAATCCTGTACATAGTGCTCCTTTGGCTGCTTCCTCAGACAGTGGGAGTTTGTTTAATAAAGCAGATTGGATCCCTTGCAGTAGCAGCAGTATCTGCATCATCATAATCAGAAACTTCTTCATCATGTGTGTTCACCTGAAGAGGTAGACGATGCAGAGAAATTCTGGGGCTAAGGGAACTCCTGCTTTGGATCATTAATCCCTGTTCCCTCCCAACATTTAAATCATACAGCAGAAGGATGAAAAAGAAAAATAGATCCAAATAATTGATCTGGTGGAATTACCAAGCTGGCTGGGAAAGATGGAAATCTTGGTATTTGCAATCAATGTCTTTAGTTGTTGCACAAGTAGACAAACAAACTCAAGAGTGATGCTTGCATTTTCCCTTCTAAGAAACAGCCCAGTCTTTAGATTCTGTAAAGCTTCCAGCTGCAGTGCAATGATTGTATCCAGCATATAAGCTCAATACAAAGGGAAAAAAAGAACATGTTATGAAGTCAAATCTTTTTTCTACTGTGCCCCAAACTCTGCCCCGCTTAAAGGAGGCAGTAGCTCTTTGCTCATACCCATTTGAAGTTTCTCTCTTTCTAGGTTACAGCCATGTGAGCTGAACTGCCAACTACCCACCAGCAAAATGTGCTGGCACCAGCAAACTCTTCCCTTTTATCCACCATTTTCTCACTTAGATACAGGATACAGTTTTGTTTTTACTGATCAACATCTGAAAGGGTGCAAATTGGGACTAATATGTTAAGTGTTCATATATACTGATAGTTTTCAGAGATGAAGCAAGTATTTCTACCAAGCTGAGTATTGAATTTTTCTTCTTTAATTGGAGATATAACTAATATCCCAAATGCATAATCATGGCAAAATAACTTACCCTAAATATTATCCTTTTTCAGATCTTTGAGCACTCATACATCTTTTCTTTTACATGAGCACAAAATAAGCACCATACTGTACAAATAAAGAATTTATTAATGCTCTTCCCTAGGCTTTTGGAATGTTACCACTTATTTTGACTATAACTTGCATAAAATTATTATGCATATTCATATGAGGCTTAGAGAATATACACAAATGAATAGTTCAGATAAGAGCCTTTTAGAATAACTGTTAAATATATAGTCTCAAAACATGTTAGCAAATATGCAGAAATTGGTGATATAAATATGGTAGATTACTTTATATACTACTTGATCAGTACAGAAATTATTCCTTTTGATCAGTTCATAAATGACATTCTTCACTATCATCTGGAGAACATGCTTCATCTTTTTGTATAGCTCTGGCACTGTTCAATAGTCGTTACTTATGCCATCACTTACTGCAGCTATGTTTTACCTGAATGTGCAATGTCACAATTTAATTCTTCTACCAATTAAATAACAAAGCAATATGGCATTTGCAAAGACTGGGCAAAAGGTGCTTATATACCACAGGAGATAAGGAAATAGCACCATATATGACCAGTTACACTGGTACTATGCTACCTGTGGATTTTAATCTTGTAAATAAAAGATCCTGGCAGCACCTAGCTGACCTTGGCTGATCTAGGAAGCTAAGGAGGGAAACCTTGAAAGTATTACTGGGAAGTTAAAAAAAAATCTTGAAAGAAGGCATTAGCAATCCACTTGTTTATCACATAAAAATATGTGCATATCCATGTAAGTCACGGGTAGTGAGCCTGACCTGAAAACATCTTGACCTTGGTAAACAGAGAAAGTTATCACAAGTAATAATTTTGTAATTGCATATTTTAACCCTTTTCACAGCTGGTGAAATAAAATAATTCAACTAGTTTTTAATCCTATTCCTTGTTCATCAGAATTTGTAATATATATTTGTACTGGGAATGAGAGTACATTTTAGGACTACTGTGTATATGTGTCAGTATATGTGTATGAATTATGATTTCTTGCCAATTGAGTGCTTATACAACTGATCAACTTTAGTGTGAACTAATTCCAGTGAAAAACTGTAAGCTGTTTCTGAGATTTTTGAGTAGCAAAAGAGGTTTTTTTAAAATATGCTATCAATGCAATATTAAATGCCCCAGGAAATTTGGGAAAAGTTCATGATAATCTGAAATACAGAATCATTAATCTTTCTAGACTTACAGTATGATTCTATGGGAATAAGCCATATTGTAGATTCATAGCATTTGGTCTTGAGGTTCATATTCTGCACATCCAAAGAATGTTCATATTCTGCACATCCAAAGTTTGAGCTTTAGGTAATGTGAAGTTTTACTTTTTTTTTTTTTTAACTTTGTGATGTTTCATCTACTGTGGTTAAACAATAAATGAATTATCTCAGTTATTGGATGCTTGGGGAATTCTTTATTATGGCCAAAAGTCAGCAATTTAAATTAGGCCACAAGAACATGTGCTTTTGCAATTTCTTTATCCAAGGTCAAAATTGCAACTAGCACAATTGTACTTAAAAGTACTTCTCATTAAGTCTAAATGTACTCCAAGGCACTGCACTCTAGTGATCAAGATGGTGATATGAACTAGTCCCCCATGATATCAAGAAGAAGACTAAATAAATAAAACTGGAATAAAATATTGTGGCATAATATGCTTTTAATATATGTAGAAGTTCTGTAGGCATTTCCTAGAATATGAAGCTGATGAAGAAAGGAAGGAAAGAAGAAATTCAATACTTGGGCAGATTTATATCTCTATCTTATAGGCAGTAAATTTATTGACCGATAGCCAATTTCTAATTTCAGGGAAACTATTTTATGTTTTGTGATTAACATGAATAAAGATTTTAGTGAGCAAGATTTGTTTATCAATAATTGTAAATATTTTGGATATTTGAAAACATTTTGCAGGGCTTTGGGAAACTTTCAATAGCTGAATTAATGACTATTTATTATGTTCACAGTAAAGGGATTTGTTTGGCTTTGAAGAACAGAGTATAAGTACCGGTACCTAAAGAAAAAGAATAGTTACACTGCAGAACAGAAGAAGGAATGTTCAGATTCTACAACTTTAATATAGTAGAAAAAAATTGCTGTGAAGATAGAAACAGATGTGTAGTATGACAAACGTTGCTAAGTATCTAAATTTATTTATTGTAGGATATTTTTGAAAGACTGAAGTTTAAAAGAAATCTTAGTAAACTGATATGCTTTCACACTTCTGAATGTTCTATCACCTAGAAACAAGTGGTAAAATAAATATGTCAGATTAGTGAGAATAAAATATTTTGATTTCAGCAAACATTTGTCAAAGTTTGTATAGGCTTAAGTATAGGCTTGATGGCATATGAATGGATACAGAGCTGGCTTGAACATGATACTCAATAGTGGTTCCTTCAGATTGGAATAAAATATTGTATAGGGTGACTCAGAGAAAGATTGGTGGAGGCCTATGAATGGCCTTAGGGGAAAAAAACAACTTAATAGGGATATAACAGCACTCTTCAAATACCTGAAAGAACACCACATAAAAAAGAGTTAGGGTCAGTTCTCTCATTCCAGAGTGCAACAGATGATATAATAGATTTAAGCTATAGGAAGACAGATTCAAAATAAATTTTAGTAAGAATATTCTGTTGAAAGCTGTTTGATGATGAAACCTACCCAGAGAGTTGGTTGTTTCTGTGGATGTGTTCCAGTAGATAAATATTAGAAACCATTTTTCTGAAACAGTTTAATTTGGGTGTCTGTATTAACCAAAGTATAAATAATGATTTAAATGTTCAGCTTTATAATTCTGAAGGGGGCTCTATATGGTGTATAAACAGTACTCTAAACAGCACTGTAGAGAAGATTTTACTTAATTTGGAAGAAATCTGAATTTCAGTATTCAGAGAATCAGAGAGTATTAACAGGTTGGATTCCTACACATAGGATAGCTACTGACCTTTGTTTCTTGAAAATAACGTTTCCGAGCCTATCTCCAAAAACTACTCATCTATCTTCTGTGAAGGAAAGCTGGTTCTGTTAGAAACTTTATTTGAAATATTTACATCAAATTGCCTTTGACCTGTGATTTATGCATGTTTTCCCCATCAATTAATAATCATGATGCATGTATCCCCTCCTCTTTTGAGACCTGTGTGTTACAGAGGATTATATTATATTGAACACGTGGGCCTGCAGAAGAGCTTCCAAACGTTGAATTTGCAAACTATGTCTACAGTTTTAATCCTGAGGAGCATATAATTATAATATTAATCAACTACTCAAATTATTCTACTTATTCTCAAACAAGTGGTTGATGTTGAATTATGCCAAAATGCTTTCTTTATGATCAGGAGGTAGGTTGTAATAGATATGCTCAAACATTTCCAAGTACTACATTGCTGCATGTATGAATACATGAACTGAAGCTACAGAAACACCTGTTTTTAAATATTTGAAAGGGGTCAACATTTCTTTCTATCTTTTTTTAATATGCTACCATATTACATATCTCCATATTTGTTCTTTATAATTTTATGAATTATTGTCATTAAGGTCTTGTAAATTCATTTCTGGAAAATGATAATTACATTCTATGTTTTTAATCAGTTAATACAATATAAAATTCTTGTCTTATTTATTCATTATGAGATTTCTGATTTATATCAAACTTTTAATCACAATCTCTAAATACTTCTTGGTAATGTTATGTTATTATGTTATTCTTCATTTTATAATTGGGCATCTAATTCCTGTTTCATATTGGCCATGTGTTACAATAACTGTTACATTCTTATTTATTTTCTTTAATCTGTTTCTTTCCCTTTTATTTTACCATGAAAAATATTTAACTAGTCTCTTGAAGTACACAATTGAAGCTTCTCTACACATACAAATTTGGTTAAAGATACACTATGTCCTACTGAATTTATAGAAATTATTCAACCAACTCCTGGTGATCATTATTCAATGTCATAACAGTAGTCACTGTAATATTTGCCGTATATAATAATAAGATATTCCCATCCCAGGTTGCTGATGCCAGCTCAGTTTACAGGGTTGGATATATTTGATTATCCTAGCATTTGGAATTATTCACCTTTTAATTAGGAGAATCACTGAGAGAAACTATGCAAAAGAAGAAAGCTGGATAAGAATCTATAGCTTCAAAATGCAAGATAGTCTTCCCAATTCATTATCATGCATATTTAAGAAAGTGCAGAATAAGGAAAATGAACACAAGATATGCAAAATCAGTTAATGTTCAACCTGTCAGTGGGTTGCAGGATAATTACTTAGCACTAGGTACACTTTGTTCATTATACAAATTAAAAAATGAAAAAAATAGTATACCCTTTCCCCCAACCACATGTAGAAAAGCACTTAAAGTTTAAAGGTAAAGCTTGGCACACTCCAAATACGAAATGATTTACTTTACATGCAGCAAAATATACAAGAATTGTTATTTTTTCCCTTAAACAAACTTAATTCATTATATTTGCTTGGCACAATTGCTATTCAGTTTAAAAAAATAGTTGAAAAATACTGAAACTGACCTGAATTCAAGTATTACGGTTTCTTCAACAGAAACATTATCAATGCAATAAAACATCACACGGAATATATTGAAATATAACTCCTTCTCACTTGGTTGTTTTTGTTTGTTTTTAATCCCCTTGTTTTGTTTTTCTATACAGTTTTAATGCCAGCACAATTCACACATTTTATTCAAAATTAATATTATTGCATTGTTTTTGCATATCTTGTGGAACAGAAAATGCAAAGAGTTACTGATTCCCCTTTCAAAAGCAGAGACAGTGATTTATTTTTGCACTCAAATCACCCCAGATAAAGCTCTCCTTCAGTTATAACCAGGAAATGGAGAACTGTATCAAGTTGCACACTTTCAGGTGTGTATTCACTTGCTCACTCATTCACCCAGTCCTGCTCATTCGTTCACACATTGCAAATATACCTAGTACTATAAAGAATCCAAATCAATCATTCAAATGTGCAAGATTATATCAAGTGCATTGCCTACTATCTTTAAATTATAAAACAACAACAAAAAAGGAAATTTTCATTACTTCAAATAAAATTACAAAGTCTGGTATACATTATGATTGGCAAAACTCCTAATATCATTAGCTTCTACCAAATGTCAGTGGAGGAAAACAAAAACAAAAAAATAAATCAATGTTAAACATTTGTGAAGGTGAAAAACAAAAAGGCAGGTGATTACAAACTTTGTAAACACTCCATCCCTCTCCCTTAAAAAATAAAATACAATAAAATAAAATATCCAAAAATAAAAATTGGAACATGCTTTCAAGAAAATATTAAATAGCAAGAACAAGGAGAGATCTACATAAGCCCATCACCATCTCTCTTAGAAATGGGCGGGTTGCCTGAACTCCTTTTGACAGAGCTGGCTTCATGCTCTTGGAGCCATTGCACAGCTAACTGTCTTAAACTCAATTTGGCAGAGATGCCTGCCTGAGCTCTGATTGGTTGGCAGAGAAGACTGCCTGGGAGTCTCTGCATTTCCATCAAGAAACATCTGCAATATTGCCACCTGCATCTCCTATCTTGCAACTTCTGCTTCCTTCTCCTCAGCAATGTGTGGGATCTGTGGCAGAAGTCTATTCCACTTGTAGATCAGAAGGGTCTTGGCTTTATGGAGACAGTGAGGCTCATACAGAACATGTGCAAAATGATTCCTTTTTGTACAAGCAGAATTGAAAGACACCCGCTTGATACAGTGTCCTTTTGGCTACGGCCATCCACAGGAAGTTGAGGTTTTCCTTCACATTCAGGAAGCAGCTGTTGTTCCTTGTGCAGGGACTGAAAAAAGAAGGGAGCTGGACACACTGCCTTTTACTTCTCCTGATTCTTCCTTCACGGACACATGCTGGGGTTCTATATTCACTCCTGAAAAGCTCTTTTACACTACCCAACTCTGCAATTCTTCCCGACAGAAATAAATGAAGAATGCTGTTCTGGTTACTCCTGGTCACGAGAACAGTGAGGCACTTCTGAAACAAACCCATTAGGAACATTGAAACAAATTAAAAAACCAGCATCACTTTCAGCTTCAGCAACTACAGGCTGCTAATATAAATCCTGGTATCCTTAGATTCCTCTTGACTTTTCCTAGAATCTGGGTTTTGGGCTGCTTCTGCTTCTTCGCCCATACAGTCCTGCCCTGGGTCCCTGCAGTTAACAAAAGGCAAGAGGTTGCCATTAGGGCTTGGTTTGCTGTTACCATTGAGAATGTTGTCCGCAGCATTCTCCATCTCTTCTATTGTCAAGTCACAGGCATCAGCTAGTTCTTGGGTGGTAACCTCAATAAACTTTGGATCTTGAGCAAACTGCATCAGTCCCTCCGAAATCAAGACCTTTGATAATCCAGGACATCAAAACAAGGAACAAAAGTGGATATCAGTATAAATATCACTGTTATATAGCAAGTATCAAAGAAATCAGTGAAAGAAAATGATACAAATTCAAAAACAGCGAGATTGTTTTATATATAAAATCACATGCCTTTAATTGACAGATGCTGGATATGTGGCTGTGAAAGTGGAGATGCAAGAGATTAAATCTCTTTGTATTGGGTTATATGTACCACATGATGATAAAGAGACATTTTTTAAATACTTGGTGGATCAATTGTTTTTGTTTTCATACCAGCATTGGTATACAATGGGGGATTGGAATGGGGTACCCCTTCCTCAGTTTGATAGAACATATAGTAAGGGAATTAAATCCAATCAAGGTAAGTTATAAAAAAAATACTTGATGGACAATTTGGCGTTGATAAGAGTCTCTTGGAGACAGAAAAATGGAAAATTCAAGAGAATACACTTTTTTCAGAAAAAGAATTGATTTGATATGGATTTTTTTATGTGGCTAAAATATAATCCAAGTAAATATGTTATCAAAGACTTTTTCTGACCACAATCCTATCAAGTTAATACTAAAGACAAAATCTACCACTTTTAGATGGAGATTAAATGAAGCATTACTTAAAAAAGACTGGGTAGTAGAGAATTGTAAAAAAAAAAAATGAGGTTTTTGATACCTTGACAAAGATGCAGAATTAAAGACTGCCTGAGATGCTAGTAAAGCTGCAATGAGAAGGTGTTTTATTTAATATAATTCTGAAATGAAAAAAATCACAAGAAAAAATGCAAACTATTCTAGAGGGAATTCAAAGAACGATGAACTACAGAAAGCATCAATAGATTCCTCCATTGAATATCAAATGCTTGATCAGTGGGAAAATATGTGGACTAACGGATTGAAATTTTATTGAAGTATAATTTGAAAGAATTTCTTAATAAAATGACATATTGCTGGTATTTAACCTGAAAAATGGTCAAAGATGTTTAAGGGAATATCAAATAAGTGTTGGAAAGGTAATCAGTGTGAAGGTATCTTTTATCAGCTTTGGTGGACATGTAAGACTGCCAAGAACTATTGGGATCAGATATGTTCTTTGACTCAGAAAATATTAAAAATGGCTGTAAAATTGAAATCTGAAGCTTTTTTAGGTACGGTATCATGGATAAACATTTTGAAAGAAAACATGGGATTTTGAAAGGCAAAACCTTAGTTTGTTTCCCAGTTTTGGACTTCTTGTTTAAGATAAAAATGAAGATTTGATTTTAGGATTTGATAGTTAGATCCTTTATGATTATTGAAATAATGCCAATTCTTACTCTGTTATTAGATATATGTACAGTATATTATGGGGATGCAGTGGCTCAGTGGCTAAGATGCTGAGCTTGTCGATCAGAAAGGTCGGCAGTTCAGTGGTTC
>JANHFR010006513.1:7840-28022 GCA_032468015.1 Mimophis mahfalensis | reverse complement strand
CACTCTGTGAGGGCCGCCCGCGTCACGCTTTGTGGCGGCCGCCTGCGCTGCGCTTTGTGGTGGGCGGCCGCCCTGTGGGGACGGCGAAGGGGGGCAGGAATTTGGCAGCGAGCCATAGGTGGCCATCAAAAGAGCCACATATGGCTCGCGAGCCATAGGTTCCAGACCCCTGCATTACTTCATTCCATGGCTCCATTCGGGCTCAGATGAAAGACAGATGACACTGATCTTGTCAGCTGGAGAGCTAACAGCCTGGGTTCAAGGCCCAAGTTCCATGCAACAGAGTGAATTCCCATTACTCCTGTCCACCTAATAGTGGGAAAGAATGCAAATGCAAATAGATTAATAGGTAACATTCCATGCATCTTTGGTGTATAGCCATGATGGCCACATGACTACAGAAATTGTCTTCAGACAATGCTGGCTCCCTCGGTCAAGAAATGGAGATGAGCACAGTGCCCATAAAGCTGTTAAATGAATTGTGTGATCATTAAGCAAATCTAGCTTCCCTCATTGATTCTGCTTGTTGGAAGCTGGCTGGGGAAGTTACAAATGGTGATCACACAGTCTGGGACAGTACAACTGTCATAAAGATGTGCCACTTGTCAAGTGCTTGAATTTTGATCACATCAGTATGGGGATGCTGCAATGGTTATAAATATGAAAAATGGTAATAAGTCCCTTTTTTCCATGCTGTTGTAAGTTTGAACAGTCACTAAATGAACAGTTTTGAGGACTACCTGTGGTGTTGCCATTATCTTCTTTTCATCTGTTAGTGATAAACAGGTTCAATAAATCTAATCTCATTTACAAATGAAATGCTAGTACCTGACTGATAAATTTCTGCCTTCTTAATAAAATTAACTGATAGTTCTTGAGTCTTTGGGGAATGAAATATTAATTGATGTAAATCAGAATGAATCCCTTTGTGAGAAACTATCAAATATGTTAAAACTGATTTCCTTGCAGACAGTTTGAGCAAGACAAAGAGGCTCTAGAGGTAGTCCTTGACTTACCACAGTTCATTTAGTGACTATGCACAGAAATGGAAGGTCACCTTGATGCCCACAATGGATGAATGGCTGCCAAAACTGATGGAGTTAGCATAGGCTAAATTGACTGTTTTGATCAAGGAAAAAAAGAATACAAACACCTTTATTTCTATTTGGAAACCACTTCTGGACTTTATGCTTGAGGTGGAAAACAAAAGTTGAAACATTGATTTTGGGTTTTACCAATGAGATAGATTTTTTGTTATAGAAATGGCTAGTTAATAAGATTATGTAAAACTAAAAAGTTGAGGTTTGATGTTAATGCCTTATTCTACTGCACCAAAGAGAGTCGGAAACCAATGCCCTTTTTTCTCCCCCTCCTCCCTCACTTTTCCCAAACTTCCCTATTTTCCCTACTATTTATTTTTGCATTTTTTGGTATGCTGTATTATAAATTAATAAAACTATTTAACTATGGAAAAAACCAGTTCATTTAGTAACCATTCAAAGTTACAATGGCAAAAAAGTGAAATGAAAAAAGTGACTTATGACCATTTTTCACATTTATGACCATTGAAGCATCCCATGGTCATGTGATTTATATTTGAATGCTTGACAACTGGTTCATATTTATGACAGTTGAAGTGTCCCAGGGTCATGCAATCCCCTTTTATGAACTTCTCATAAGCAAAGTCAATGGGGTAGCCAGATTCACTTAACAACGGTGTTACTAATTTAACAACGGCAGTGATTCACTTAACCAATGTGGCAAGACAAGTCGTAAAATGGGACAAAACTCACTTAACAAATATCTCATTTAGCAACATACATTTTGGGCTCAGTTGCGGTTGTAAGGTGAGGACCACCTGAACCTTATTTTGAATGGAAAATAGCTACAAATACAGTAAACCTTCACTTATCAAACTGGATGTTACTCTAGTATGATCAAAAATAGTACATTTTCATGGCAGGCTGCACATAGATACAGAGTTAGGGGGAAAGGTCATACTTTAAAGGGTATGGTATAGCTTAGCTTTGCAGATAGACTGAAAAATCAAGAGAATACTGAGAACCTCCACCCTGGTCATTATGGTGATTGCAGGATCTGTCTTCAGATAATATGTCACCAGCCCAGCTAGTAAAACCGGAAAGCTTATTCAAAGCTAATGAAGAGACAGAAAACTTAGTCTTGATGTCTATGTTTCCTGCATTACTTTATTTTTTAAAAAAATTATAATCCACTCTATTCCCAGAGGGCTCTTATTAATGATTTACAGGAAATAATAAAGTATACAGCCTATAATAAAACAGGGCATAACATTTAAGAATTTAAGGTATTTTAAAGTATCTGCCTTCATAGTAATACAGATATAAGTCCCTACTAAATAAAAAACACCAGTTTCAAAATGATGCAGTTTCATTGCTCCAAGCATGCAGTTATCAGCTATCATTTTAAAAAGAAATTCTAGAAACTTTCCTTGTTATAATAAAATTGAATGCCTCTTGGATCAGCGGATGAATACCGGTTGCACATCTTTTGAAGATTCTGAGAAAGAGTTTTAGATCCACAAAAGAACACACCAATGCGCTTGCTGCAAATGAAAATCAAGATTCATATATTAGGGTTAAGAACCCTTTCCTTGAACAGAAAAACTATACATATGTATTAGAAGCAGGAGATCTGAAAGGGATCACAGTAATATGACTGAAGTGGTACAGACAATGTCTTTGTGTCAGTAAAATACAAAAGAGGTAACATTTAAAAACCTACCAGCAATATGCCGAAAAAAGCTTCCACATCTTCCCAACCCTGGACAATATCACTGTCTACACAATGTATCATGATGTTATTATGGAAATCATGATGGTGTTGTGACACATGATATTGTGGCTTTTAGACTTTTTGTCTTGACTGTTGGTCAACCATCAACATCAATTGCAGGACAGTTTTGCAGCGATCCCAAATTTGTAGAAATCCTTCCCAGAAGGGAGACAGGGAAGAATCATCACATATTTATCAACGTTTAAAGGATTTGCATAGTTTAATTTCTGTTTAGTTGATAGTATGCTCCAAGCTAGGTTTTTAAGCATCTCAGTTGTTGGGATTGAAATTATTTTTAATTAGAATGATTGTTTTTAATTCTATTTTTCTTTTTAAATTCTAAATGTATTTAGTTGATGTTAATTGCTTTCAGGACTTTGCCTTTAAAGGTATTTAAATGTTAGTAAGAAGAATAATCTTGTGCCTGTCAAGTTTTCTTGAAGAGAGAATTTCACAATTATTGGCTACAACTATGGTAAAGATGTAGTCCACATGTATTGATCAAGCTTTGAAATACAGTAGGTATCTAAGCCAAGCTTTGGAAGTTACAAAGAGTATAGAGTATGTGATACCAGTTTTATCTTAGAGTCAATCCCTTATTAGGACAATTAGAAATATTAGAAATACAGATAATCATCCCTACAGTTTGTACCAGCAACTCAATCACTAAGCAGTGAGGTCTTTAAGTGAATTGCAGCTGCAGTCATGAAGTGAATCCCTATCTGTCATTAAGCATGACATCATATGACTTACAACTTCCTATTGGCTTGCCCGTTGACTTTGACATGCTCATTGGGAATGGCTATGAAGGTTGCAATGGTGATTTATGTGAGACATTGTGACTATCATAAATATTTCCTGTCAAATTGTGATCATGTGATCATAGGGATGCTGTGACAACTGCAACTTTGATTATCATTGATAAGTCCTTTATCAGTGCCATCATAATATGGAATGGTTGCCGAATGAGTGATCGGTAAGTGAGGATTACTTATAAATAAATACATTGTTACATTGCTCAGAAGATTTGCTGGATCCTCACATGAGGAATGATGTCAATATAATAAATGGAAGGGGTGGTGTTTAATTCTTTTATGTTATCTTCACTCAGAAAATAGAGAAGAGATTTTAATAGGAGACATCTATGAATATTTGTTGCTATTGTTAGTCATGAAGTCATGTCCAACCTATTGTGACCCCATGGACAACGTTCCTCTAGGCCTTCCTGTCCTCCACCATCCCCTGGAGTCCATTTAAGCTTGTACTGACTGCTTCAGTGACTCCATCCAGACACTTCATTCTCTGTCGTCCCATTCTTCTTTTGCCCTCAATCACTCCCAGCATTAGGCTCTTCTCCAGTGAGTCCTTCCTTCTCATTTGGTAGCCAAAGTATTTGAGTTTCATCTTTAGGATCTGCCCTTCTAAAGAGCAGTCAGCGTTGATTTCCTCTAGGACTGACCAGTTTGATTGCCTTGCAGTCCAAGGGACTCGCAGGAGTCTTCTCCAGCACATAGTTCAAAGGTCTCAATTCTTTGGTGCTCAGCTTTCCTTATGGTCCAACTTTCATAGCTATGAATACTAGTCATCTATAAACTTTACTGCATATTTCACAAAATTTATTATAGATTATTTTCAAAAATTTTCTGTCCTGCACAAATCTCTATTTAGCAATTCTTGGATTAAATATTGACAAGGTTATATTGTCTAATTATGGTTTCTACTTCTAAAATTGTATGTGTTTTAAAGAATGCGCAAACCTAGTTACAAATATTATGGTCTGCCGAAATTAATGAGGTTTACTTCTGAGTAATTGGACAAGGTTTGCACTCGTTTTTTTTTCTTCATTTGCATATCCTAAAAATATTCAGATTCCTTCTTCATTTCCATGGCACTGATTTTAGTTTCTGATCAACAGAAAGTTAAATATTGGGGTCTGATAAGTAATCAGAACTATTTTTCTTCCTCTTTTCTGAAGTTGGAGTGATTGCTTTAGAACTCTCTGGGAACAAAGAAGCTTTTCTAAGACTTTCTAGCCCCAAAAAACAACACCCAACGCCCTGCCCCCCCCAATCCTCTGGTATTCAACTTAGACCTTTCAAGCGGAGACGAACTAATAACATAATAGCATTGTCCTTACATCCACAGCCAATGAGATTGGGGAACAAACACATCCTTGACATTCTAAGAAAAAAGACCTCACTGTTTATCTTTTTAATAACCATTTTCAATGAAAATTAATGTTACTTTGTCCTTTGTGTTGAACAATAATTGGATTGGGGCTTTCAATTATAGCTGGATAAATGCCAAGAAGCTGAAATACTTCCAAACATTAGATTTTCATGTCCAAAAATTAGATTTGATGGCATTGCCTAACCAAGATTTCTTCCTTGAAAGCATTATAACACATAAATATGCTTTTAGTATAAATATCCAACTTAAATATATCAAAGAACAAGTTTCCTTTCTAGCTTTGTAACACTGGGAAAAACATAACGTGGTGATATCATCAGGAGTTGCTAACATGCCTTACCCTGGATGATTTTCTGCTATTTGTTTGAATTCAGTGTCCCAATTTGGTCTCCCATAGAAAGTTTTCTGTGTCAAGCCAGTAATTACATCCACCTTTTTCTCGTAATGCAAGGCAATGTGCGTAGCCTATATTGTAGTGGATCAAAAAGTCATTATTTCAGCATTCAGAAGAAAGAGAATATTACTCCTGGACAAATAAATATATAGATATAATGGGAAAAGATCATATATTTCCCAGTCTTGGATTCCCATCCAGGTTTTCTCTGAGGGACTCCAAAGACTGCTCAGAGAATGGGAGGAACCAATTGAAAGATACAGACAGGTGAGAGGAGAGGGAGGGAGACTCTCTGAAATCTGGGTTCATTCTGTCAACTTTCAGTGATTCTGTTTCCCATCTCTCATTCATGCCAGTCAACTGGATCTTCCAACTATTAGAGCAGAGGTGTCAAACTCATGTCGTCACAGTGGCATCACGTGATGTATCAGGACATAGCAATAGCAATAGCATTTGATTTATATACCGCTTATCAGGGCTTTCAACCCTCTCTAAGCGATTTACAGAGTCACCCTATTGCCCCCAACAATCTGGGTCCTCATTTTACCCACCTCAGAAGGATGGGAGGCTGAGTCAACCTTGAGCCTGGTGAGATTTGAACTGTCTAATTGCTGTCAGCTAACTACTACATACAGCACTCTACTCGCTGCACCACCACGACATCCCCCCCCCCCACTTTGCTAAGCCAGGTGTGGGCATGGCCTGCACCTGATGCATCTGGCTCATGGGCCAGGAGTTTGACAACATTGTGTTAGAGGATTCTTTGTGAGGTTCTTGGAGCAAAGAAAGAGCAGAAAAGTCTGCTTCCATCCTTTATGTTAGAGGCACAGCTTAATCCATGTAAATGTTAAAACATCATCCAATATTATGATAATTAAGTATGACGGCCCAATGGTTCTCCAGTCAATGGAGTGCCATTGACTGATGGAACCAGTATCTGAGGTGAATCTTTCCAAACTCATGCTTTAGGTTTCTTCAAAGGCAGCTTCAAGCCTTTCCTTGTTCTCCAGCAACAAGGTTGACATTTATTTCATACATCCTCATCTATCAATCCCCCCAAATAGCATGTAGGAACGGAAGTACAAGCCGTGACACTGGTACTCTAGCACCATAAAGAAAAGTTCAGTGATATCAGCAGATTGAGCGAATTGGTAGCTAGCTGAGCCTCAGGACAGAGAGGAAGGGAGAGGAGAATGATAGATGAGATGGGAAGAAAAGGGCTTTGGAGAGCAATCACAGACCCGGATGCTCCCGCAGTTACCGAGAACTTTGGCATTAAACCCAGCTTTGACATTTGCTTTGGCATAGCTGGGACTCTGTGACACCGCACTGGGAACACAGTCTTTCAAAAGACAAATGTAAGTATGATTCATTTTAAGAAAGCCGTGCTTGATGCAATTAAGCCTTCATTTGATTACTGTTCCTTAGGCTGCAGTCCTAGAAAAATAAGATGCAGTAACTCAGTCCCAGAAGATTTCATTTATACCTGACTTTCATCCCAGTCGGTAAGAAATATGTGATAGCTCAGAAAATAGGCTTTCCCCTTCTTAGCCATTTGTGCTTCCAGCAAGCATAGGAGATCAGCAAACCACTCAAAGGCAGATGGATCTCGGCAAATCCAATAGAAATAAACCTGTCAAGGGAAAGTAAAACAATTCAACCAAGTGCAAGCTTTCACTGGGCATCCTATATGGCGCTTAAATTATTTATTTGGAGATAAGTGGCTAATCTTATAGCCTGCTACTGTGCTCAGGTTTAAAAATTATACTTGATTTTCTAGCCAGCCCTGACAGCACAGAGCTCTATTGTTTAATAATGTACTACAGCAGTCATTCGTGTATGTTTTCAATGGATACCTTGAAGATTATACTTAAGGATGCTCTTAAGAGTTGATCTTAAATGGCTAAATTTGACAGTGTAAGGGGATGTAGAATAGGCAGAAGTGCTGAAGTGTTTACTAAGTCTTGGGCATATCATATAATAAGAAATGTATTTTTAGATTATGCCGAGCTCTTTTCATCTGTGATTTCAGGTTGATGATGATATGATGATGATGATGATGACCTTTGAATCAGTCATGATTCCTGGTGATTGGCTGGATAAATCCATACAATTTTCTTGGCAATATTTCTCTTGCTTACCATTGCTTTATTCCTAAATCTGAAAAGAATGACTAGCCCAGAGTCATCTGATGATAAGGCACTCAGTCTCCAGTTTCTAGCCTAGTACCTTTAATCTTTAGATAAAACTGACTCAATAATAATTCTTACAATCCTGTAAGCCTGAATATTTCTGATACTGAAGAAGGATAGTGACTCTCTTCAAGCTATCAAAGAGATAGATAGATAGATAGATAGATAGATAGATAGATAGATAGATAGATAGATAGATAGACAGACAGACAGACAGACAGACAGACAGACAGACAGACAGACAGATAATGGATGGATAGCTAGCTAACCTTTATTGTCATTTTTTTTAGTGTGGGCACTGTTGCCTGCTCTCAAAAGTGTACACATACATGACACACATATACACATCAGAGCTGGTATTCAACCAGTTCCGACAGGTTCCAGAGAACTGGTAATGATAAGTTTGACTGATTTGGAGAACTGGCAAATACCACCTCTGATTGACCAACATTGGCAAATACCACCTCTGATTGGCCGACAGCATGACCATGCCCACTAAGCCATGCCCACAGAACTGGTAGTAAATTTTTTTGAATCCCACCACTGATACACATGCTGCACACACACACGCACACACACAGGCAACACTGAAATAAATCTACTTCTTTTACTAGCTCCAGGATGTTATGACCTCAAACATTAGCAAATAGCTGAAGAAGAATAGCAGAATCTAAAAAAAAAGAAAAAGAAAAAGAAAAAAAAGAAAAAAGAAAAAGGCAAGGTCATATCTGGTTAGAATTTGGATAAGATGCTATCAGGTAATCCCACTAAGAAGTCAACATAATCCCTCTTTAAAAAAAGCAAGGGCGGATAATTTCTGTAGTGTTGTCAAAAACAACAGTGAGTCATGTTGATGTAGTCATCAGTTGTTAAGCTCAACTTTCAGCAGAATATGTCATTAGGTAAGGCTAAGTGGAGCAAGCATTTGATTAAATTAGCTCACTTGCAAAAACCTTAAAGGTGATGAAATAAGATAGATAAAATTCATAACCACAATATTACTTACCTTTTCCACTCTGAGTTGTGTGTTTAGATTACAGTTCTTATACCAAATAGATTTCAGAATGGAAGCAAAAGGAGTGACTCCTATTCCCGCTGCAATGCACACACTAATTGGATACTGGAAGACATCAGTGACTGCAGCTCCCAAGGGCCCATCCACAGCAAGTCTGTAATGATATCTCAACTAATACTTACAAAATCGTAATTTTCTTTTTGTTGGTATTAGACTACAGGTAAACTACAAATGGTTTGTTTAGTAACTGTTTAAAGTTACAATGCTACTGAAAAAAAAAAGTGACTTGGGACTGTTGCAGCATCCCCATGGTCATGTGATCAAAATCCAGACATTTGGCAACTAGTGTGTATTTATGACATTTGCAGTGTCTTGGGGTCATGTGATTGATTACCTTTTGTGACCCTCTGACAAGTAAACTCAAGGGAGAAGCCAGATTTACCTAACAACGTCACTAACTTAACCATGGCAGTGAGTCGCTTAACCAATTTGGCAAGAAAGGTCAAAAAAATGGGGCAAAATGAATTTGGGCTCAAACTCAATTTTAGTGGTAAGTTGAGGACTACCTGTAGAACCACTTTGATTTTTATGTTGTAGGTGCAGTGGAGTGTTGTTATATCTGCCATCTGAGATGGTTGTCCCACTCTGTCTAATGTGAAGATCATCTGATGTGTCAATGGCATTAGGATCCAGGATTAGAGAGACATAATAGCTGTGCTGGCACTCTATCAATCTCTTCAAGATGTCTGAAAAGGAGTTAAAATTGTGCTCATATGGAGACATGTACTTGTGATCAAGAGAACATGACCAGTAGTGATATCCAACTGGTTTGACCCAGTTCGGCCGAACCAGTGACGATGATTAGGGGTGGTTTGCTGAACCGGCAAAAACCACCCCTGGCTGGCTCTGCCCACCTGCCCCCTCCCCTCCTCTTTTTTTAAGCTCAGCTGATTCATGCAGCAGAACTAGTAGCTGCACGAATCAGTTGAGCTCCATTTTGAAGCCCAGGGAACATGCTGTTCCCATCTGTTTCTGTTCTCCGGAGCAGCGGAGGCTCTTTCTCTGGGCTCTGTGAAACAGCAGAGCCCAGAGAAACAGCTTCCATGTTCCATGTTCAAAAGCTGGGTGCGTGCACACCCACACATACACAGAAGCCAGGCATGTGTGCCCCCCCACACTTATATTTAGCAAACTGGTGGTGGGATATTTTGAACCCTACCGCTGAATATGACTGTAGCTTTTCTTCAGACCTCATGTCTGAAAGCATGGAAGTAAGAGAAAAGAAATGGTAAGGAGAGAGCTGCAGTAAGCAGAATCCATTGTTTCCTCACTAAGCCACATTTTAATTATAAGCTATATTGCTCTTTCACAAGGTATAGGTATCCTTTATTTAGCCATGGCACTAGCAACTTGGTTATTAAGTAAAGTGGCTGCTACGTACAACCATGGCTATGCTTAAGATCTTACTACAGCTTTCCTTTGCTTTACTGAACTGTGAAGGTCATAAATGTGAAGATTGGTCATAAAGTTACTTTTCCATCACTATTTTAATTGTAAACAATCTCTAAACAAGGGAGTGTTTAAATGAGACATCCTATATTTTGGAGACTGAATGCCTAATTCAGTGGATTAAAAATAATATCACTGATATGACACGAATTAACTGGATTTGGATTTAATTCCTTTGGATCCTACCAGAAGCAAATCTGGGATTAAAGGAAGATTCATCAATTACAATAATATTAGCTAACCTGTCTTGCATTTCTCTAGAAATTCAGTCAGGCATTCTACAACACTTCTCACCAAAGGGGATAGAAAAGGGGGTACGTGGGCTTGGACTTGGGGCTTTTTCAAGCAAACAGGCACCCTGTTCTGCTTCCCCCAAAGGACACAATTCAGAGTTAGTTTTGTTAAAGCAAACCACCACCTTTTTATTCTACAAACACAAAAGCCATTTTAAAAGCAAAATGAAGTCCATTTTCAAAGCCAAATAAATCCGGGAAGAGCGCCAAGAAGATGATAACAGTCCAGGGTCATTACTAGAGAATGTAAACAGAGTCCTATGATGGAAAAGTCCACAGAGAGTTGTTCACAGATCAGGAGCAACAAACAGACATCACAGACCAGTATTCCAACAAGTTGATTTCTGCAAAGAGCTGTTCCCAACCACACCCCCTTTAACCCCTCTAGGGTGTGGTCCAATTAGTGGTCATCTGTAGCTCGACCTCTCCCCTTCTGGCGTAGCTGATGCTGCTGTTCCCTCCTCATTAATTGCCAGGTTCTGGCATCAGCTAAGGGCTCCTCCCCACTGCTCTCAGAACCCACCGGCTCCTGCTGGCTCATGGAGGGACCAGCCTCAGTTGGCATAATGTCAACAACCAATTCCTCCTCCTCCTCCAACACTGTCTCTATCTCTCTCTTGGAGTCGGAATCGGCTGCCAAATCAGCAACATGCTATGGAACCACAACACAACCTTTTCATGAAAGCTATAAGCAATTTTATGAAAACAGGCACCTGATATATATTACCAGATAATGCTGTGCCAGCTCCAAAGGACCTCTATTTATCCAAATTCCACTACATTCCTCCCCCCAAGTTCTCTCGAAACTGCGTGTACAAGTTCATAACTGCTAGGAAAGAGAAACAGTGTTGTTGCAAAACTAGAAATTCTATTGCCACAGAACAATAGGCAATGCAGAACCCTATGGTTTTAATATGAGGACATTGAATATTGGGATAAACATTATTTTCAGATAAAATCTCTCCCTCCCCATTCAACTTAATGAACTTTGGAATAAATCTTAGAGAATTTGTGGTTTCTGGGACTGATGGCTGTTTCTTTTTTTTAACCAGGCTTATTTCCTCTTTTTTTTCAGAGTATTGTGGAAGTGCCTGATTCAATAAGAAAATGAGGTAGAAGGATCAGAAGAAGAAATTTAGAGATTAATAAAATCTGAACCACAGGGAGACTTTGGACATGCAGCCTTTAACAAATTCTTAATGCTTCCCCTTGAAAAATGTGATATTTCAAGATGCTTACTTTGGGCTGTATCAGATTCAGGTAAAATTACACGTGAAGTCTTTTTTAAGCATTGCCATTTCAATAACATGCTATTATCTATTTTTCCTACTAGCAAGATAGTAGATTTGGCTACATTTGCAGTTAGTGTATGAGCTTGGCTTCTTTAGATAATCAAAAATGAACAGCCAAGCCAGTTACATTGCAAAGAATTTCCAAACCTTGGCAGGTTCCAGGGTTCCTTATATGTTTCTTCATGGGCTCCAAAGGCCCTGAAAATGGCTTCCGTCCAGTTCCCAACTGATCGTATGTGCACACTAAAGAAGTCATCTTCAGGAGCTGAAGTGAGAGTGAAAGGATGCCACTCCAGCTGGGAGATTGCAGGGCACTGGAGGAAGATGTACTGCCCAGGCTCCATTTTAAAGCCACGCTTCTTCAACTGAAGCTCTAAAACCCCAGAGGCATGAGACACCACCTAAACAAAATGGCAACCGACATATTTTAATTATTCTGTTCATTAGCAGGATTACAGGAAGAGGCAGATAAGATGGCAAAGGGTCATAAGACTGGAAGGACAGCCATTAGGCTACTTCCATTTGATCTCCAGCCTTGTCTACCAAGAACATCTATTCATATTTTGTATTGTACTTTATAAGCAATAATTATAACATGGAAAGCCCTGGTGAATCAGATTACTGAGTGAAAGAAGTAGAAATTATTCGGTTGGTACAACAGTATTCCTGCCCTTATCTTTGTTTGATGGGGCCACCAGATTGGTGTCACCTGAATTATTAGAGGGTAAAAAATCCAGAATAGAGGGTAAAAAATCCAGAATATTCTAAACATTTTCCCCATCTTAGTTATTTTGTTCATTGGCAGGTGTAATAGTGGGCATTTGGAATTCTCCAAGCAAGATTTGATAAGCCAACTCTTTTATCATAGGAAGCACTATTGCCAGAACCAGTGGATTTCATCTGGTGCAGTGTTTCTCAATTTTAGTAACTTTAAGAGGTGTGGACTCACTGGGGTATTCTGGGAGTTGAAGTCCACACCTCTTTACCAAGCTACCAAGGTTGAGTAATGCCGACCTATTAGATTTCATCTAGAATTTCATCACAGGGAACATTTACCTTAGCTATAATCTGAATGACACCTATCAATGGGGAGAATACTGTTAATAATCTGCATGCATGATTATAAGAACACAACAATTCATTTCAAAGCAAAGAAATGTCTTTGTCAATCTCATAACTTCCTTCATGAGGGAATATGACTGATCCTTATGCCTGCATATATATATTCAATGTTTTGGAATATTCCTTGTTCTTATCAGCTGCTAGAGTTAACTCTAGTCAGTTATGAATATGAGTGAGTTGCATTTTGCAAAGTAACAGGATTTATTTGACTTTAAATGTGTAAACTTCTAGCTGTATCATATTTCAGGGTCCATAGTTCTTTACAAAAACAATAATAATATGAAGGGAATAACAAAATATTTGTGAATATGGTAAATAACATAAATATGTGAATAGGATATAGAATAGAAAACCCAAAATCTGTAACAAAATATAGTATGAACACACACCTTTGTAATGACAACCACTTGCTGAAATCTCCATAGTCTAATCATTCTTTCACAGATGTGCAATATCACAGGGCCCAAGACCCACTTCCAAGCCTATTGGGAATCGTACAATAACAATGTTGTGATTAAAAAGGTAATTTTACAATTTCAGAGGCAAACATCAGCTGACACAACATTATTCCAAGCTCTCTTTATCTAGTACAGTGTTTCTCAAACATGACAACTTTAAGATATGTGGACCAGCTCCCAGAATTTCCCAGCTAGCAAGTCCACACATCTTAACGTTGCCAAGTTTGAGAAACACTGATCTAAGAGGAGATCAGTATAAAACTATATGCATCCCTGTGAAGGTAAGGGGGTCAGTGTATATCACAATGTACTATTCCATGGATAGGCTACCTTTTTTTGTTTTTGCTTCAATACATTACCAGACTGGTATTCCACACATGCAGGTATCTCTGTTCACATAACCCCTTCTCTCTTTTTGCCATACACAGCCACACTTTATCTTTAAGAGCCATGGTGGCGCAGTGATTAGAATGCAGTATTGCAGGCTAATTCTGCTGTCTGCCGACTATCGCCAGTTCAGCAGTTTGAGTCTCACCAGCTCAAGGTTGACTCAGCTTTCCACCCTTCCAAGATCAGTAAAATGAGGACCCAGACTGATGGGGGTAATATGCTGACTCTGTAAACTGCTTAGAGAGGACTGTAAAGCACTATGAAGTGGTACATAAGTCTAAGTGCTACTGCTATCTCTTTCTCTTCCTGTGAATCAGTGCAAAATACTGTTGTTGTTTTAACCAGTGGTTAAAACTCTGATCTTATTCACAGATGAGTGAGGGATCAGGAGGCAGAGGGGACAAGGATGCTAATGGCAATAGGAAAGGAACAATACAATTCATGCTAGAAAATGAACACTGGAAAATCAGGGCAATTCCACAAAGGTTTGAAAATAACATTTTGTATAGCCAAGGACTTCATACTGCCCTGGGGTAAAAAAAAAATCGTTCACACACTCACACTCTACAATAGGAATTACAAACTCACCAACAAAGACATGTGTAGATAATTTCAGGTGTGAGAAAGCATTCTGCAAAATGTTTGCTCTCATTCAAGCCACGTCCATTGATGGGCCTCAGTGTACTCTACTACGTTGAATTGGCCATGGAGGAAGGCCACAAGGAAAGCAAAGTTCCACAGAACAAGACTGTTGTGTTTGGCTGCTATTTTATTTGGGCACCATGTTCTTAATGTAGCATTGCTTCAGGGCAGTCCATATTTGTTCTTTGCTTAGAATGCTGGGGTGGGAAAAAACATTTAAAGGGGAAACTTGCAGAGCAGGTGTCAGCATTGGCTCTGTTGTAGCAAAGAGCCTTGACAGCTATTCTGATATATCCCCTTTCGTTTGCTTATTTAAAATCTATATTCCCCATGAGTTTTCTTCAACCTGCATAATGCATTTTCTGAAATGGGCACCACCAGTTTAAGAAAGGAAAACTGTTTTTTCTCTCTCTCTCTCTCTGCTCCTACTGAAAAATCAGCAGTTTTCTAGTATAATTTATCTTCGGTCAGAAATTGACCCAAGAAAGTACTGTTACGCTGAAATAATCTATTTTTATTTAATTGATTAGGCTGTTTTATTGTCAGTGATTACACTCAGCCAATCTATGACATTAAGTTGCTTAGATCTCCAGATATGGCAGCTTCATGGTTATATATACTGATCATCCTATTGATCAAAGCTACTTAGCTGACTGTATATATCAGCTGGTAATTCTGTTCAGTTCAAAGTACAACAGCTTTAGATAATTAGATATAATAGAATGTGCAGGATTTATTTATTTTTTTAGATTTTTTTAGATGTGCTAGCATGCTTATTCATTTTAAGCATTTCCTATTAATATTTAGAAAAAAGCTTAGGGTAGCATTTTTAGACTGCAAAGGATATGGAAAATCTATTTTCTCCAAATTGCAACCCAATTATGCCAAAGAAAATAGATGTAAATTTACTTTTAATGTACATATGAACAGAAAGAAATATAATACTGTACAATACAGCTGAACCCTAAACAGAATTATTCTAGTGTGTATCAAAAATGAAACAAAACTAAATCATTTATAAACTGCCATTATTTACTCATTTTTCTGTTCCTTCATAATTCAGATTTTTCTACTCAGATAAAAAAAAATAAAGGGATTACTTTTCACTTCTACATTTTTATTATTAATATTTATTAATAGTATTAATAAATTATAGAATATTAATATCCCTTAATCTGTTCAATTAATAGAAAGCTACTAGCTCTAAGTGTAACAGGGTGGACTTGTTTAATTAATCAAAATAATTATATAAAATAAAATTGATTACATCTGTTACATATTACCAAAAAGTCATGTATTCTTTTTGATATTTTTCATTTTCCTTTCCTTAATATTAATATTGGCTTTCCAAACCATAGCATTGTCACATAATTACTTAATAATAATTTTTGATGAACATTTTCATTAATGATACTGAAAATTGAACGGTTGTATCCTACTGTAGCTTTGCTCTAGCATAAACTATTTCCAGTATCTAGAAAAGCTTATATAGTTGAGTCTGCTTCACAATAACTTGGTTAACATTTTCTTAGCCAACTTAGTGGCACTAGATTGGGGCCACCCAACAGGCATGCCAAGGTGCCTGGGAGCATGCCCCCCCATGCAACTCAAGTCCACTTCCAAAGTCCAAAAGAAGCAGTGCGAACCACTGTGGGGACTTCATTTCTGCTAACTCTAATCCCAGACTCTGCATTCTGGATGTGTGAACGCAATTCATGGAAGAACCAGAATCAACTGAGGAAACACTTGGCCATAACGGGCACAGACATGGTCTTCATTGATTTGATCACCCTCCGGATTGAGAAAAAGAAGGGTAAGTTGATACAAAATGAAGTGATTGTTGAAAGATAACTGTTCTTAGAAACATGGCCAATAGTGAACGATGCTGGGAAGTATTGTTTGGTAACATCTGGAGTCAGGGGTGGGTTCCTACCGGTCTAACAACTGCTTTGTTTCACGCACACATTTTGCGTGCACACTCCAAACATGCACTGTGCACACATCACATTAGGTGCAAAAATCAGCTGGGGCAAGGCAGAGCCAAAAAACAGGTGATCCATGCTGCCATGCCAATAAGCTGAGCTTCAAATAAAGCAATTAAAGATAACCTACAGCATGTGGGCGGGTGGGTCGGCCCAACTTGGATCGCCAAACCAGTAGCTAAACTTAACAAATGGTTTGCCTGAACTGGGCCAAACCATTAGAAAACCACCCCCATCTGGAGTGCTGCAAATTGCTTGTTCCTGAACTAGACTACTTAAAGTGGCACTACAGATTCTAAATATGAATCCCATAGTATTAGGAGGGCAGAACCTTTGGTAGATAATCCAGATGAAGATCTCCAGTCCTTTCAGCTGGGATTCCCAGACTCTTCCCAGAGCAGGACCATTCATTAGTTTGAAATCATGCCCATGTTGTAATGGCCCAGTTAAATATATCCCATCATGGCGATGATGGGAAGGAAGTGGAGTTAGAGGCATCTAGGGATGTAGTGGTGAACCCAACAACTCCACACTTGAGCCAGTTCCAGAAAGTCTTCAGGAAGTCTTGTCTATACCCATTAATAGTCTCTCAAACTCTGAAGTCCAACCGTCCTAAGTCCTAAGCAGAGATGTGTGATAATGATTCAACAACAACCAAGAGCAGAGCTCTGTAGATTGATGAGACCTGCCAAGAAACAACTCTGAGAAGAGCCAATGCTGAGTAAACTTCCACAGTTTTGTGTACTAGGTGAAGACTCAGGGTGGCTGATTTATTGGCCTCACTCCTCCTGGGAAGGAAATCCCAGGAGCAACTTTTCAAGCCTTAGCTCTGCTGTATTTTCATGGTTGTTAGTATAGGGTAGACCTCAACGTACGACCACAATTGAACCCAAAATTTATGCTGCTAAGTAAAACATTTATTAACTGAATTTTTCCCCATTTTACAACTTTTGTTGCCACAGTTGTTAAGTGAATAAGTTACCAAGTTGGTAACATGGTTTTTAAGTGAATCTGGCTTCCCCATTGATTTTGTTTGTCAAAAGGTTGCAAAAGGTGATCACATGACCTTGAGAAACAGCAACGGTTGTAAGTATGAACCAGTTGCCAAGCATCTGAATTTTGATCACATGATCATGATCCCCATGCTACAAAGATGAAAAATGGTCACAGGTCACTTTTTTAACTTTGAATGGTCACTAAATGAACTTTTGTAAGTTGAGGACTACCTATATTCTAGATTCCATCCCCCTATTTCTCTTTGTCTTGTCCTTTGGTTTTGTCACTAGTTGTTTGGATTTCTGATCTTGACGCATGCCAGGTCTTTTGATTATGTTTACAATTGCTATCTTAAGATATCGGTTAAAAAAAATCTGCCTGAGCTTTGCTTATCACTAGGCAGTCATCCAGCTTGCTATCTTGTTGGCTGGCAACCAGCAGTATAGGCACAGGGAAAAAAAGAAAATTTAAGAAGTTGAGGAAGGCAAACTTAACTATCCTTCTCCCCATTGCAAAATTAAGCAAAGTCACAGAGTAATGGCTTTCTTTTGGCTCCACAAATTTGTGACTCTGACCACACCTGCTGCTATGTTGGACTGTGGTCTCTAACACATTCTACTGACTGAATGCAGACTCGGGAGGATGCAGAATCCACATCCACTCCTTTGAATTCTCAGGGATGCTACTTTTTTGGGAATTTCTTCTAGATAGGAGGACTGTCAATCACTGTTGGTCCTACCATGATGGAGAAATTGTCCACCGGTGGAAGATGTCACTGATAGAAGACAAATTTTTGTCCTAATGACTTGATAAAGAAAAGGGGGAATAATTAGATGCATTTTTTTTCCTTTTTGTTTATAGCATCCGGACATAAAAATCACTGCGAAGGATTTTAAAGTATTTTATATCCTCCTTGACCATTCAGCCATGGTCTTTCAGATTGGTTCGTTTGATCCTTAGTGAGCTGCTCTGGAAAGCACAACCTTTAATGTGTCTTTTTGTAAGAAATGATTAGCCTTTAATGCCCTGTTGAATGTTCAAAGTTATATTCATTATATTTAGGATCCATGCCTTTTGCTAGGGTGACAAATCATCGATAATGGCATTAAATGATCCTGGGTAGACTCTGATGAAGACTGAGGAAGAGACAGGGTTTTACTACTCTAAGAAGTTAGCAGAAAAGTTAGCATCATTAGCAGAAAAGTTTGCTATGGGACACCCTGTTTCATCTATCTTTTATATGACAGTGAGGAAACAACAGCTTACGATTCCAAATAAAGAGATATTTGATTCCATTCTTTTACTGACACTGAATTTCCCAATTCATTGCAGTAAACCTAGGATCTTTTAAGTGTATGGATATTTACTTTAGATTTCAGGTTATCTATTCTCCTGGAAATGGGCAATTGTAAGTTGGTAAAACTTAAATCATGCTATTGTCTTACTTTTAATGTGTATCTTTGGTACATTCCCATTTGTGTTGTCCAGTTAAACTAAAGGAATGTCTGCAGCAGTTTGATTGTTAATTCCAGATCTTTAGGGTCCCAGGAGGCTGCAGTTAATCTGATTATTTCAGTAGCTGCAGTGTAACTAAAAGTAGAGGAGAAAAACCTGTGTTTCTTTTTGAAACAATAAAACAGCGAAAGAATATTTTGGACATGTGAAGTGACACACGGAAAAATACAGCATACTTCACTTAATCCTCCAGGTAAAAATAGAAGGTAAATGAGGTCCAGGCAGAACATCATGGTTTCAAAATCTAAGGGACTGGTTTGGATAAAACTCAACAGCACTTTTTTTTGAGACTGTTGATAAAAATAGGATCGCCAACATGATTGCCAACATCCGATGATGGATTTGGCACAACAACAAGAAGAAAACTGCAGAGCTACTGGGTAATACATTTTCCTACTTAAAAGAAATCCTAACTCACCCTTTTTTTCAAAGTGGTGCCAACAGTATGCTCCTACCTTCTCTGAAACACCTTGATGGACTCTGTTGCTACTTTAATTCATTTATTTTGTTCAGTCCAAGCCCAGGAGAAGGCATAACTTCTATTGGGAGGTACTAACAGAACTAGCATATATGGCCACCAACACTGAAGGACCTTTTCAGCTTTGGATCTTAACTGCAACCCATCCCTCTTTGGGGGAAAAAAAATGACTCAGATGGTGATGAAAACTATTTAAATGCCAATCCAGACTGCTTGTGTCAGCATTATGCGTTCTGTGTTTGATAAGTTTACCAGCTGTTTCATATATCAAATCATCCTAATGGGCATTGATAAAAGAGAGTCACAGTTCATTACTTTCATATAAAGGGTTGGAAGATTATAGACAGTATGCAGCCAGAATCACATTTGCAAGCGGGAGATGAATGCAATCATTTCTAGGGCAGAGCCACAATGTCTTATTTAAAAACGTCAGGCTGGCAGATAATCTTTAGGATTCAAAATTTAATTTTTTTGCTACCTGTCCTTGAATACCAAATTCTGCAGCTGATTTTCCTGCTCAGGTTATAAATCGTGGAAGTGGGACCACCGTATAATCCTGTTTCTCTTTGGGTTATGTGGGGTTCCCTTTGTTCTTCATGTGGGGCTATCTCATCTTTCGAAGATGGAGTTCAGAGGGTTCGAATGGAATTTGCTCAGGTGCATATCAATATGTGTATATGCTAGATGCATACAGTTCTGAAGGAGAAAAGATGTTTTGGAACGATATATGATCTCCTTCCTGCCATGGACAAGAAAACCTGCACAGTCCCTTCCAACCCTACTATTCTATGTTCTAGGGGAGGGGTCTGCAAACTTAAACACCCAAAGAGCCATTTAGACCCGTTTCCCACAGAAAAGAAAACACCGGGAGCCAATAATTTAACAATCAGTATGACTGGG
>JANHFR010006512.1:29185-48053 GCA_032468015.1 Mimophis mahfalensis | reverse complement strand
AAGGAAGGAAGGAAGGAAGGAAGGAAGGAAGGAAGGAAGGAAGGAAGGAAGGAAGGAAGGAAGGAAGGAAGGTGTTTCAGGGTAATTAATTCAATTAAATTAAAACAGTCCATTAGGAATGTCTTTGTTCATATCTCTTTATTAACTACTTCCAGATAAAAAATGATTATTCTATTTCCAGGTTAAGAGCAGCCACCAGCATCTGGAAGGAAGATGCTAGTTAAGATTTCAGAAATGATACAGGAAGAAATTCCCATATTTGCTACTCTCAAATAACAGCTGTTTGGTATTATAGCGCACTCATCTATACGATGGCAAATTAGTGGATGCTTCATTCTTTTTTGGAAATTTGCAAATCTGTGAACAAAAACATTTGGGATGTCCTGTACACTTTACTAAAATAATAACTTTCAAGCCAGTTTTCTACAATTATTAACTATTCATCCTTCCTTTTTTCTATCTCTTCTTACAAGTCTACATTAAAAGGGTGTCTCCAGGCTCCCTGGGTCACAGAATTTGTCTGTTTATCTTTGATCAGTATTCAGATCTGACTAGCTAAGACATGGGCTATTTCCTTGGTAAAGGAGCAAAGGCAAGACCCTTCTTCCACCATACTTGCATATCCCTAATTGTTACAAGAAGCATTCCGACTCATGGTATAGAGGCACAGCACATTACACCTGTTACCTGGAATCCTAACCAGCTATCAGGTTTGAACTACTGATACAGAGGAAACTGGGACCAAAGCAGGACCTTCTGGATCACTAATAATACGAAGCATTCATACAGGTGTGCATCAGATTATCTGGCAGGAGAAATAAACTGGTATTTTAACTTTAAACACCCTAAGCTCCATTTATGAAATCTCCCTGAAGAGAGATAAATCAATAGAACTAAACAACTCATATATTCTAATATATTCTATGTTCATTCACTTTTAATTAAAAACACGGTAAAGACTTTAGTTGTGATTAAATTATTCACATGTATGCAAGCCAATTCAGCCAGGCATGCATGTTCATTATAGCTCAATACATAATAAGGTAGGAAAAGCATGATAAACATAACTTCTGAACTTCTTTCCAATCTCTCTGACAATAGAGGTCATTATAGGCTTCTTCCATTTCTGTCTCTGTTATGAAGTAATGCCTCACTCACTCATCCATCCATCCATCTACCGACCCACCCATTCATTCATTCATTCATTCAATGAATCAAAGAATCAATCAATCAAGGCTGGCCAACACTGGGTTGTTTAAAATTAAAACATTTAAACACACACACACACACATACATACATACATACATACATACATACATATTGTATGGATATATACTGTACATAGAAAAAAAGCAGGAATACACAAAGTTAACATGCAGTTCAAGAGTAACAAAGTAACTGACAACAAGAGGATAAATAGTTTTCTCTAATTTGATGCTCTTTAGATCGATTGGGATGGGAATTTTCAGTCAATTTGGGAAAGAAAAATATGGCTTAAAATATTTATATATAAATTTCCAGTTTAGAAAACTGCTGAAAGTGATAGGTCTACTCTATCATGAGACAGATCATGAAAAATGTAGAAACAACTTGTAAAACTTCAACGCTACAGAGCTGCAACTACGTTTTCAATAACATTATTTAAGATCACATATGTTTCTGACTGCCGGTGGAAATACTAAGAACTGATGACAGTGCTTATTTAAAGGAGTGAAACCTATGAAACTTTCTTTACTCAAGTTGAAATTGATTTACAAAACCTACAGCTCATTTTTGCCTCAGCTCATTTCATACCGTCCATTTATTCGGATGCAAGTCTGATGAAATTTCAAGGGAAGCAGATAAAAAAAAGAATGGAGGACTGAATATTTCTATTATTATAAAAATACATGGGTCGCAAGTGTCTTTATTAAAACAGAAAGAAAAGTGTATCATTCATCCTTCCTCTATTAATTTCCGTATTCTAGTTATTCCCATTTAAGAAACAAGTCTTATTAAAAATATTGTATACTTAAGTCCTATACAGTGGGAGACAGAAGATATGCTATGCTATGTATAATAGGATTAGATACATTTTGCTATTTGTAAATGGCATGTAACAGCATGTAAATAATGAGCAGATTCTTCTCTCGAGCACTTGTTGGTTTAGCCAACAAATGTACTCAAGATCTGTAAACAAAAGAAATAATATATAATTTCCTATAATTTGTTTGTATGGCTTGTTGTTCAGAACTTCATATTCAGTAAATACTGATAAAAAACTCTCTGTCTAAAGCTCACTCTTTTAATGGTTAAAACACACGTATATTATATTTCTGAAAGGAGTAAGAATATAAGCAATAGTTACCTGCACTTCGTAAGTTAGGATCTAAATCAGGCATCTCTTTACAAGCTTCTGGACTAACACTATATATGGAGGCTCCTGCTTCATTGGTAATGCTGTAAAATAAAAAGCATACAACATACCTTATATTTTAAGAAAAATGATGAAAAATTTAGCAACAAAAACCAAAGGTTGATTAAAAAAAAAAATGCTCATAGGGACAAAAATGCATCAACTATTATCACTATGTCACCTGTTTAGAACATTTTCACTTAGATGGGCTTATTTCAGTAAGATTTGTGAATAACCTGACAACACTACATCCTGCTTTGGAATATCTTGGGCTACATAACTCTTATACTATTTGAAAGTGAACATTTTATTTGGAACACTTCAAGTATGTAGATGCAGTTGAAGTAAAAGAGATCAAAGAAATATAGATATTTAGATGAAAAGAAGAAAACAGCAGCAGGCAATCATTAACAAAATTCAAGTTGCATTGTATTTTATTGATTTAGACTATTATATAAAAGGCAGTATGACATGATTGTGACAAACACAGGTCCCTCTTAATCAGAACATTTAATGAGTGAGTTTCCCATTTGATACATTTAGAATTTTGAACTATAGTTCTGAAATTGTAGATAACTCTAGTGTTAACAGCAGCTATTCATCTGCAGCAATAACACGCCTGTCACTCCAAAAAGGCAATATGCATCCACATAACAAGGTTATACCAACGTATCTTATATTTATGTTACAGCATTCTCCAATATAAAATTAAATATGACATTCCCAGATTAGGATAAAACCAACTACGGTATTTCTTCGTAGGCTCTGCAATAATCTCCACTACTATTTCCTTCAGAAGCTAATCAAGTCTCCTCTGAAATCTATCTGAATCAAAGCATCGCTGAAGGCCAGCCTTAATAGCTGAAGTTACAAACACAAAATGCAAACTTACACGGCAGGAGTATCGGTTATCCACTGCTGAGATGCCTTCAAATGCCTCTAAAGCTTTAGACAGAGGCAGATGCAATGGGGAGCTGAAATAAGGATCAGAACTGAATCTTATTTTAAAAGATTAACACAGAAGTCCAGAAGAGGGGATTGGCTCAGAGAAAATGAATTCCTTTTCACCTACTAGTGCAAACTTTTGGGCTGAAGGCACGGGAAAGAAAACAATAGCATTTCTGTTCATCGAAAAGAACCAGCCCCTTCAAGATCTATGAGTCAGAGGCAATTGGATTCAATTTTATCCATTTACTGAAAATGCAACCTGCATACAATTGCTTCTATTGATAAAGAAGCATTTATTGTAAATTATTTTAGGGATAAATATTAAAAGCTTATCCTGCCTCCAAAGAAATGTATGGGTCATATAAAAATCACAGAGGTGAGGAATGAAAAAAACTAAAAAACTTGTTTTTTAAAAAAGAATGTTTATCTATTTGTGTGTGTATGAAACTGTTCTGAATAGCAAAGATTACTTAAGAAGATACCCAAGGAATATGAACCAGCTACCTTACATTTTATCCTTGTAAAAAAAATGTCATGAAAAATCAACTTTTACAAGTTACTGAAATAATTAGCCATTTGTCATTAATTTAATAAATTTACACTGCTTGTTTTGCTTTTGCCTTTCCAAATTGCTAATTAAAATATGAAATCAGCATTGATGAAAGCATTTACTATGTTTCAGAAAATCCTTTCTGTGCTATGGTGTGCTATCATTTACAAAAAGCAGTTTCTAGTATCATATTTAAAATTATTCTAGACTGCTAGAACCCCAGATTACTTTTGTTGAATTGTGATGAATAAAGAGGGCTTTAATTGAGCCCATACGGCAGTATTAAAACGGTTGCACAAAAAATTTGTCCTAATATTTTCTTTAGGAACTGTAAAAGGAATTACCTTTCAAGCACATTCTCCCAGCATATTGTCAATTATTTCTGAACAACTGATAATGCTTTCAAAAGTGCTTTCTTTCTTTTAAATTAAGCATATAAAAAGAGCATCCACAGATGAACAGATTTTCTGTCACAGTAGCAAAAAAATAAATAATAATAATCAAATCACTATTCCTCACAAGCTCCTTTTATCTTCACATCACTATCGCCACAGATGTGCTTAGTTGTGAATGCTTTAAAAATGAAACAAAACCAGTAAACAAAATCCCAAGCCATTTTACTTTATAAAGATGGCATGTTCTTCTAAATCTAAATAATGAAGTTATTTAATTTAAGGGTCTTATTTTATTATTCATGGAAAATTAATTAAATTTCATAATAAACATTGGTAGAATTATAAAATAGAAGAATTGGACTGTTTAAATGGAAATAAATATTGTTTAAATTTCATTATATATCTATATAAAACTTGTATTAAGTTTCCTAATTACATCATGTGGATTCTTCCAATTTTTCAGATGTAAAATTTTAGAACAGTCCAAGATGCAAATGGAACATACTTTTCAAGCAAAATATGTAAGTTATTTTAAAATACTCTAATCTAGAAATGCAATTTTTATTCTATTATGCAAAGCATCCATAACATGCAACTGGTATATCAAAATACAGAATAGCAAATAAAGTATAGAAATGTTAATTATTTCACCCAATTACTAGCAGGAAAAATAAAGATAATACCAAGCAGGAACTTTCATAATTTTTAATGAAAATTATGCCATGCCCTAAACTAATTACATTTATTACTGCACAAATTTGAAAACCCTCCTATGAAACTGGACGATGCTATGAATGGGCACATTTATAAAAACATATGTATTAATTTCATCCCCGCTTAGCCAAGATTTTACTGGCTTACCATGATTTATTTCCAAACCGCGTAGGCAAGCCTGCCCATGTGAACTGAAGCAGGGATGGGAGTAGGAGACAGAAGGAGGATCTAACTATTCTTGATTACAGTTATCAATTACACATGTTTCCAGCAACATACCAGCAGTCACAGATGGCAATCTTTTGATCCTGGGTAATACTTAAAGTGGAATAAAACTTGGAAAGGACGAAACTTGGGATTTAAAGACATTGTGATTTCTTTTTCAATGGATACAACTTAATCTAACTGGAAATTATATTATCTAGGGTTTTTTTATGGTTCTAAGATATGAGAAACATTAAGAAATGAATTGAATAAAAAAAGGATCAGGAAAACTGACTGTGTCAAAGAGCAGATATGTTCTTATGATAAATTATAAGAATATAAAACTTTGCCGCTGTATTTTAAAAGTGTGTACATGTTTTGATTCCTCATCATAAAATGAAAAACTTCACACAATATTAAAATCATGGAATGCCATTATAAAAATTATTTCTAGTAAGCAGCAGTCTCCAGAACGAAACGTCTATGGAGATTCTCAATCATTCAGGTCATGTTATCCCGAAAGTGCTTTTTCCAAAAGGAAACTGGACTTTCTTGTTTGTCTGTTTTTCTTCGAAAACATTTCTAAACTGAGCTGAAGAAGCTTCTTGGATGATAAGTGAAATGTTTTCAAAGGAAAAAAAGAACAAGAATGTCCAGTTTGCCTTTTGGAGAAAGCATCTTTGGGACAGTCTCTGGAGCAATCTTCTTCAGACTGCATCCTTCATATTTATTGGGATTAGCATTTTTCCAATTCTTAATAAACATGCCATTGGCTAACTAGGCTGGGAATTTTGAGAATTGTGGTTCTAACATCAGGAAGATATCCATTTGGGATATCAAGATACTGAATAGTTTTGAACTAGGACCACAAGGTCCTAGTTCAAATCCTCACCCATATTTAACGTCTTTTAGGTCATCCTGATCCAGTTTGACTTGACAGTGGGATTAATTGGAAGCAGGGTGTGGCGAACTCAGATTTATAATCAGGGCTCTTTGGAAAAAGAACAGGATGAATCTGTTCTAAATTATTATAATCGCTGTGAAACACTCGCCTTCTCAACCTGGCAACATTGATTCAAGGCATTAAATTGCTGGAAGCAAATGATTTTCTGTATTGAGCTATTGAAATATCTGGTCTGAGAAATTCAAGTACAGTGGAACCTCGAATTTCTAAAGCAATCCATTCCGGGATTGTGTTCGCAACCTGAAGTGTTTGTACCCCAAAGCGACGCTTCTGCGCAGGCACAGAAGCCAAATGGCACAGAAAGGGAGCTTACCGTGCCATTTTTTGTTCGCAAGCCAAGTTTGGATCAGAAACCAATCCAAAACTCGGCGGGATTTTTGGGTTGGAACCTGAACCGATGCACTCTCAACCCGAGGTTCCACTGTACAGCATGTTGTATTTGGAATACGGCTTGCCCTCAGCAGAGAGATATTAATAAAGATGATACTGCAGATCATTGGAATGACATAAAAGTAAAGCACTTCTCACATTAACAGATCAATACAAGTGATAAACAAACAATAATAAACATCTTAGAGTTTTAAAAGAATTTTTAAAAACAAATTTGGGAAATTCAGCTTTCTAGAATTAATGAAATCCATGTACTTTAACTTTAAAGTTCAGTAAGTGGAAGACAGTGATTTTAAATAAAATTTTAGTAATAATACAAGAAACAAGGGTGTATCATCTGGGTTTTAATCTGTTTAAAAATGTTAAAAAATTGAGGATGAATTTTACATTCTCTGTATATCTTACGCATAGTTAAACCAAGTTAAAATATATAAAACAGGTGAAGTAGAAAATATTTATTGGAACCAGTTCCACTGTATGGGATACATAAGTTTTATATTACATAACATTTATTCAAAATTATAATTCAAAGACCATGCTAGTTGAGAATTTTGTAAACGAAGTCTAATACTAGGGTTGGCTCTCTCAGATATGTCCTCAAATGGTGATATATATGGTGTTAAAAATTGACCTAAGGAATTAAAATAGCTTTGAGAAAACATTTTACCAAAAAAAAAAAAAAAGTTTCCTACAGATCTAGAAATCCATTTGTATGGACATCAAAGACATGCATGCTTAAAGAAAGGGGGGGAAAGAAAACAAAAGGCTATTTTGCTAGTTGTAACTTTCCTGTGTGAGATATATTTTGTAACAGTAGTGAGAAAAATATAATCAATACGTTCTCTATAAAGATCACCACACATCTGGGTGACATAGTAACCGGACTACATAAACGCAAAATAAAAAGTTATTACACATCATTGTAGCTATACTGTCCACTTTCTCTATGAGCCCTTCAGAACAAGGGCCAGGATTTAAGGAAAGCTGGGAGAAGAAAAATCCATTTCCAGAACAATAATGTGATATTGGATTTCATTCAGTGTGTACAGTATTAATTTGTTCTTCCTCTTTTCTTCTTAAAATATATTCCAAAGCTACAAAGTTATTACACCCATACAACAATATTGGAGTCTTTGAAATGTCTACTTAATATTGAATTTTTCTTTAAAGAATAAACATTTAGTCTGTTACCCACAAATACAGATGACTTTAACAAGTATAACTGAAGCAATAAAAAAGATAAACACTCTTTCCACACTAAATAATTTTCTGATAATATGGATGCAATCCCAAATACAACTCAGTTAAGGCTATTCAATGCAAGATAACTTTACTTGAAATACTTTATAGTTGGTGTCCTCTGCATCATTTGATTTAAAAGTCGTATTTTCACATTGTACCACCAAATTTCATTCAAATACAGACACACAATTTCCTTTTGAATGATGCATAAAGAAGCTAAATCAAAGAAGACTGGGAGAAGTAAATGGTTATGTCAGAGTTTAGATGTCTAAAAGTGTTGTTTTGGCACCATCTGGTGACTAGCTACAATACTGCAAAAAGTTGGAGTGCTTCAGTATTTGGACATTGGACAAATTGGCTTATAAATACATGAACTATCAAACTAATGCAGTTTAACCTCTGTTAATACCGCTTTTAAGCTAAATTAATTAAATCATCCTTTGATATCACTTTCCTCACTCTAAAAAAATCTTATACAGGAATGGTATCAAAACCTTTTATTTTATAAATAAAATTTTATATTCTATAAAGAATGCAGATCTCAATCACCATATTTGTATGTGGCAGCAAAATACTATGTTTTATCATCATTTGTATAAATCTTATTTCTAGCAACTGATGTAATTTTATAGTATGCTTTGCTAAAATATGGACATCCTATTTTAGATTAACTGGCACTCATCCACATTTTTTATTGTAATTTTTGGTTCTAATTTTCACTCATCCAAATGCTGAATTCTTTTTATGAAATCATAATTTCATAAAAAGCTAAATGTACATAAACTTTTTTTTCAAATTCTCTCTCATCATTACTGGTCGCCATTACACTGATTCATCTATCAACAATGCTGAAAGGTCAGGCCCTAGCTATTAAACATCAAAAACACGTATCTCACATTCTTTACATGGAAGATCTGTAGCTTTAAGGAAAAAGATGCCATTTGAAAGGGAGTTGCTGCTCAAAATTGGACATTCAGCCAAAATATTCAAATGAGTTTGGACTGGGGAAAAATGGTGGTGGTGGGGAATCTTTACCATCAACCACGAAAAACAGTGAAAACTGAAGAGAACCAAGATAAACCTTGTGGAAATATCATCAAGACTCTGGAAGACAACATCAAAAACACTGAAATCAAGAAGAATACTAATAGCAATAGCTTATGGGTATATAACTTAGACTTATATACCACTTCATAGTGCTTTAGCACTTTCTCTAGGCATTTTACAGAGTCAGCATGTTGCCCCCAGCAATCTGGGTCCTCGTTTGACCGACCTCAGAGGAATGGAAGGTTGAGTCAATCTTGAACCAGTCAGGATTGAACTCCTGGCTGTGGCAGAGTTAGCCTGCAATGTGCCAAGAATGTCAGAAGTAAACATATCATGAGAATGAAGAAAATCGTAAAGTCCAAACTCAGTGGAGAAAAGAGGGTGGCATTTGGCAAATGGACCAGACAGCTGAAGAAGAAAAAAGGGATTGGAAGAATATATAAAGGACAGTGAAAAAGATGCAGTGAAGCTAGTATACCACTGAATAATGGAGAAACCAAACTGGTGTACAAGAAAGACCAAATGAAGAATAGAAAAGAGACCTGGCAAGGCAAAGTATTATTGTTACATACCAATATATAAAATACATAAAAAGATAGGCAAAGCTCTGGGAAAGGCTAAAAGCAGGAAATTTGAAGAAAAAGACAGAATGGCTAATTCTGGCTGCAGAATTAAAGAACTAAGAAAAATTAACAAACAGCAAATGCTACCTCTGCAAAGAAGCTGAAGAAATAGCGGAAGAAGATCGCAGAGACAACTATAAATTGCAAAAAGACTGCACAGACTACTACAAACAACAGCATGACAAAGTAGCAACAAAGATGATTGGAATATTTGCAAGAAATACCATTTGCCTACAAGCAAGAGCTTGTGGGACCACAAAAAAGCCAGAGTAATAGAAAATAAAGAAGCTAAAATAGGGATTTTAGAATTCAAACAGAGAAACATCTGCCACATAACACCCTAGACATAATTGTTGAGAAGAAAAATAAAAAAAGAACTGAAGAAAAAGAACTGAAGAAAAACCACAAAATATGAAAACCTGCGAATAGAAATAGACTGTGGGAAAAGAAAGAAAATATAGTACCAATAGTGATAGATGTCTAGGATGTAATTCCCAAATATCTGGAGCATCACTCAAATATCATCAGCATTGGCAGTATCACCTTCAATTAATTGCAAAAGGGAATTTTACGCCATCAAACAACACCTGCCTATCCCAGATCCTTGTGAAGGACGCAACAGATAGATGTCAAATCCAGTCCACACATCTGACTCATAGTGCAATGAACCATAACAACCTCATGAAACAAGTAAATCCATGATCAGTTAAGAAAGTTCTGAATACTCAGCAAAAGGCACCTTCTTCATAATCTTCCCAAAAGACAGCAATGAATTTTATATCTCATCAGCACCCCAAGAAGAAAGCCATTTTCCAAAGCCATTAAATCTAAAGTATCTTTCACGGGATGAGAAAGCTCCATTTGCTGCTTGTGCAAATGGAGCTGCACAGGCACACGCTTGCCGGCTACTCACACAAAACCATTCCCTCTCCCCTCTTGCCGCCAATTCGTAAAGCTGGAAACGTTGGGGGCCTAGACAGAAGGCACTGGACAGAAAGCAGAAGATTGTGAATTCTGGTCCCTCCTTAGGCACAAAGCCAGCTGAAAGACTTTAGGCCAGTTCCTCTTTCTCTCAACCCTAGGAAGAAGTCAATGGCAATTTCCAAAAATCTTGTCCAGAAAACTGCAGAGATTTGTCCAGGCAATTGCCAAGAATTAAGACAAAGCCAATAAACTCAGCCCCCTTCCCAACTGGCACTACATTCAGAGTCTGCAATATATGTGTTGTTGTTAGTTGTGAAGTCGTGTCCGACCCATCGCGACCCCATGCACAATGTTCCTCCAGGTCTTCCTGTCTTCTACCATCTCTCGGAGTCCGTTTAAGCTCACACCGACTGCTTCAGTGACTCCATCCAGCCACCTCATTCTCTGTCGCCCCCTTCTTGTTTTGCCCTCAATTTTTCCCAGCATTAGGCTCTTCTCCAGTGAGCAGTATATGTACTGTCCTGCAAAATACTGGCTGCTAGCAAGCAGGTTGCAGCATTCTGCACCAATTTAGTTTCCAGGTGGTTTTCAACAGAAGTCCTAATGGGGCAGTCAGTTCCATTTATTGTTATCATTGGGGAAACAACACCCTTTTGATATACAAGGTAAATTAAACACCACATATACTGAATTTTGATATCCGCTGAGTGCCCCTAACATCTTTCTCTTTTACTGTGTTTTGCTACAGCCCTTCTCATTGCAATCTATCTCAGCTACCCCTAATAAGCAGATTTGCTTGGCCAAAACTCAGCCTCCATTTTAGAACCATCCTCCATGCACATGCCAAAATATCACTGGATGTCATTCATCTTTTTTCTTTGAATGGATTCTCAAAGTTTTAAATTAAAAAAGAAAATCCTTCTTATGAAACAAATGCACTCCCATATACAGTAGTGCTCAACTGCATTTAAATCCTACTGGAGCTCACTCATCACTTTTCATTATTCTTCCTGTAAAGCAATACAAAAGCTTTGCAAAAACATGTTTTCAAGATTATGCCCTGTAAATGTTGTGCAGGTGAGTGAAAAGAAGGCACATTTGCAACTATGTATCCCCACACATACACAAAAGGAGGACAGATTTTCAGTATTATCCTCAGTCAAAAGCAACATGAAAACTGCTATAACGTAGAGCTTATTTCTAATGCTGCCGCTTGCCATTGGGATCAGTTCTCACAAAGCACACAAGATGATAAAGCTTTCACCATAAATTAAAACATAGTGTGTGTATGGTAAAATCCATCAGATACAATCAGAATTCAAAATGCATTGGATTAAAAAAAATAGCAGCCCAACACACATCTGAACATCATGATAAATGTCAATTTCAACAAGCTGACCTATTAATGTCATGGTCCTTTCAGATGGCTTATTCTTGTAAGGAGGCTGAGCCAAAGTGACTCTGAAAGCCATTGTACCTATAGAGCCAGACACAAGGAATAGGGAATGACTGACCCCTGGATGCCTGGGACATCTTTTCTTTCTCCAGAACCCAGATTTTCTAGTACAGTCTTTCTCAACTAGGATTCTGCAAGATGATTGAAAAGAAAGCAACCATTTGTTTAATGTTGTTCGCTAGACTAGTACTCACAGCAGTGGCAAACTTTATGCAATGCAACAGCCTTTGTTTTTGTAAATGTTGTAAACTATCGATTTCATAGGTTAGAAGTGAATTGTGTTGTGAGGTTTTTATACTTATTGCCATTTTTATGAAGGGGTTTCCCGAGATCAATGCTTTGGTTGTTCCAGGTATCAGGAAGACCACAATTTGGTTAAAGTGAGTAAGGTAAGGTTAGTATATATGTCATCCTCTCTCTCAGCCACTCCCTGCATTCTCTTGGCCTACCAGCTCCCCCATATATCCCCCAGTGTCCTTCCTCAGCCATTGTCAATGCTGCTACGTGGCACACCCTACTGGCCAGACTCCCATCTAGTCTTCCAACTCCTTCTCTTCCCCACTTTCCACCCAGCTGTCAAAATCCTTGGTCACTTTCCTGCTTTTACTGAACGTTTCTGCCCACAATGATAACAGCCCCATTTCATTTCCTGAAAGAAGCCAAACAACATAAAAATATGCATTTATTTTCATTATGGTATAAAAGCATCAACATTTGGTACTAACTTTGAAATAAACTTGTTCTACTTTGGGGAGACCAAGGAACTTTTTGTTCAAAGTTGATGCAGAGATCACCTCACCATGGAGAAACAAACGATTTAAGGCAATAAATCCTTAGGTACCATCATAGAAGCAATGCATCAATGAATCTCCAAAGCAATCTTTACCACACTTAGCCTGCCAAAAGTTTTAATCTATAATCCTTACTATCTCTGCTCATTAGTCATGATGATTGAGGCTGATCTAAACGGCAGTTAACATCTGGATTCTCAGTCTAGGTAAGCTACCTGAACCAATAAATTTATGAACTTGAAAAATATCTGAAAAATTCTATAAGTAATAATATATGTAGCTTAAATTCAGCTTGCATACTTACTGTAAATAATAAAATGCACATAATGTCTCAACATTTGTACCCAGTGACAGAAACATATGTTTTATATCTTTGCTATATCTAAGAATCACAAAAAAGACCCCATTTGATTCCTTTTTTTTATTTCTACAGACAAATGTTTATTTGTCTGCTTCAGAAGAGGTGATGGAGAAAAATCTAACTGTATATCTTAGCCTTTATCAAATGGCCAACTCATTGTGGTTCTTCGATTATATTTTAAGTCAAAAGAAGTTGAAAACTGTTATGTCATGAATCAATATTGTTCTCACAGTTTGGTTTTAACATTTGAACAATGGCTAGATTTTAATGTTATGGTGGGTCATGACATAATAGAGATATATGTACTATATACAGAAACAAAGCACAACACCACCCATGTGGAGGTAGGTTCCAAAATGATATTTTCACCTTTCTATAGAAGGCTAGTTTAAAAACAAGAAAATGTTTTTACAAAAATAATTAATGTCACAAATTATCACAATATTTAATTGACTTAAGCTATATACATACATATCTATCGTATATTCTTTGTTTAAAATTTAATTAAACAAACATGAAAGTATATTTTTTAACTTTTTTTTGTCTTGGCCCTGCTTAGTTATCAGAATACATTGCTCCCTGCATTATTAAACACTACGTTTCTAACTACAATCTGATTTCCCAATCACACTGAATAGTCAGAGTACGGATAAAAAAGCACTGTACTGTCAAAAGAGAATCGGACAAATGGGCTTTCCAACCATGCTGTAGCTACAGAATGTTTTTTTTCCCCTTAATACCCTTTCTTATTATTTCTGGTCCTACAAGGTATAATAATGCATTAGACACTGTTCAGTGTAAGCAAGAAGATATTCAACTTCTTATCAAAAGAATCCATCAATAATGCATGGGACTTAATGGATGTACAGTATGTCCTCAAAATTCTGTCTTGGGTCCAAAATGTTCAACATTTGTATACATGACTTTTATGAGGGGATAGAAGGGATGCTCCATAAATTTGCAGGTGAAAATAAATTGGGTGTGTGTGAGGATTGTTAAAACCACCAAAGACAGGATCTAGATTGCAAGGCTTCTTGACAGGCTTGTACAATGGACTTTATTCAAGAAAATGCAGTTTAGTAACAAATAATGTAGATTTCTGCACTTAGTTGGGAAAAATCAGGTGTACATGTACAAAATAAGTACCTGGTTTAGTTAGATTTGTGAGAAGGATCTAGTATCCTTGTGGACTACATATTAAACATGAGCCAGCAGTACTGGCTCAAGCAAATGCAAGCAAATGGAATCTTGGGCTAAATCAATAGACATATAATGTTCAGATCATAGGAAATGACAGTCCTGTTCTATACTGCATTGGTCAGATTATACCCAGAATACTGTGTGTAGTTTTGGTTGCCACAACATAAGAAGAATGCCAAGGAACAGAAAAAAGAAGAGCAAAGAGACGGTAAACAGCTTGGAGGTCAAATCTTATGAAAAATAGTTAAAGGAATTGGATATGTTTAGCCTAAAAAAAGAGAAGTCTAAGGAAAGGTATGAGCACAATTTTCTAGTGCAGGGGGGTCAAACTGGAGACTTGTGGGCCAGATGTGCCATGTGCAGGCCACGCCCACCCCAGCTAAGCAAATGGGGAAAATGCCATGAAACATCATGTGACAAGACAATAATGTTATGCGGCGAGTTTGACACCATGTTCTAGTGCTTCTCATAGAGAAGATGTGGATTCATTCTCTGTAATGCCTCAGCCTAGAGCAAGAACCAATGGCTGGTTTAAAGAAAGATCTGAACTCTAAATAGGTAGTTAATTTAAACTAAGTAGTAATTGATCAAAATAAACTATTTAGCAGCAAGAGACTTGCCTCCTGGAATACTGGATGCTTAATCACCGAAGTTTTTAAACAAAGGTTTTATAGACATTTGTCAAGGATGGTCTAATTCCTGCTCAGGGCAGGGCTAGAAGGCCTTCAAAGTACCTTCTATTCCTATGATTCATTGATTCTATTAATGTATCATAAGCGGAACATCTTCCAATGTAATGTTAAAAAAATAAATTAGTATATTCAGATAGAACAGGTTTTATGAAAAGAAACAGAAAAGCAATTAACAATAAAGAAAAGAAAAGCTAGTAACAACAAAAACAAAATTTAAATATTTGAACCATCATTGGCTTAGAGAAGCAATAAACAAACTGCAGTCACAAGGATTTGCACTGTCTCTCCTTCATTGCACCAACAGGAATAGCAAGTCTGCTCTGCAGGTCTAAAACATGCCCTGCATAATTGATCTGTTGCTTTTAAGTGTTAAAGAAGCCCTAGCAACTGTCAAGCAGTTTTCAAATTCTTGTTATGTGCAAAGCATAAATTTACAGAATGAGTGATCCTGACGTTGTATGTTTTAGTTTTAATAGTTCACTGATTGTTAACCAGTAACAGCCATGCTCCACATGGGATATTCATGCGAGACTGCAGCCAGAGTGCAACCAGTTTCTCATCTCTTCCAGGCGTGACAGGAAGCAAAATGGGCACTTTATACTATGACAGATAATTTTCAACTCAAAGAATAATATTTTGCCTTAACGAACTGAGATATGAATCCATTTCTCCAGGTCTCCAAATTCGTAGCTACCCTTTTTGTACGGGTCATTATTAAAAATGAAATTTAAGCTTTTAGTTAACCATAATTTTTCTCTTCCTCAAAATAGGTCAGCCACAATATTTTAATTTTAAACCATGATAGAAGCTATTTGGTTTTATTTTTGCCCTCTCTTTGAAGAAAAGAGAAAAGGAACTGCAAGGTTTAATAAAAAGCTCATTCATAATATTCAGCTTATTAAGTTGAAACATGACTATTACAAAAACATTACAGGATTTCATTGACTCCACTCTTCTTTTAAGAAGCTATGTAATAAAAAAAAGAGTTTTCACACTGTTAATTATTTATTCTCAAACAAATAAGTGGAAACAGCAGAACAATTTTAGTACTATTATCAAAGTAAACCTCTCCCATAAGTTCTTCAGCTCTACCACATAAAAACAAACTGTGCAACTGTGACACTGGAATCCTTTATCCATTCATCTATGAACCATGCCCTCAGCATGTACGTATTTGTGAAGAGAAGAACGGTCAGATATCTGTCTTCATCTTGTAAGAAAGGGGTGCAAATGGCAGGTGTCACAGAGCATTAGCTTCACATGTGGTGCTCAGAGGCAGAAAAACCACCAGCAGTATGTGGCCGTGTCAGAATGGCACACTGGTTGCTGTACAAATACATATCTGAAAAGAGCAAATCTCAGAATCTGTTAAATCAGTTGGGGCCAGATGCTGTTACCATAACAAAGCTGGTTCTGGCAATGCTTCTTCCCAAAGTATCTGAGGAATAAAGTTTTGGTGTTATAACTTTAAAATGTGAAATTTAGTAGGGCTTTGCAGATTCTTTGAAAGAGGACATCTGTAATGTGAAGAAGCGTCTTTTTTTCAGGCTCACACAACTGGTTTGAAAGTTGCTCCTGGCTATCCCCACTTGCATATTTTTATCAGCAAAGTGAGGTGGCTCTGCCTATGCACATAGGGGCAATTTCTTAAGGAAGCACACCAGCCTGGAAAAAGCACCACATGCTCCAAAGTCTTTGTATCTCTCTCTCTTTTTTAAGGATACATATTAATTCTTGTAAGCTTCATTAATTTCTATATTGTAATGCTTAAATCCTTCTGAGATAGGCAGTATGCATTTTGCATTTTGCATTCTTTACATTGTTTTGCTTACTAAATGCTAGAAAGAGAATATATTAACTCTTTGATTGCTTACAGCATGTGTATACCACTGATTTTCTTTTTTAAAAAACTATCTCATGAAAATATTGCTGTTTAGTTGTAGGCAATAATGGGATAGAGCATATCCAGTCAATATAATTCAACAGTCAGCAGAACAGCAATTGAATACCAGGCTCAAAATTCAAATTGCATCTTCAGCTAGAATATATCTCTGTAAAGCTGAAGAAAAAGAAAATAACATTGAATCTTATATCAATAGACAGCTAACTGATGGACAGCCAACCTCTAAGCGCATATTTATAAAATACTTGCATAAAGCAGAACTTGAAGCATTTCTCATCAAGTTGACACACATATTATCACCGCTTCCCCATCACCCAAATTTTGGATACGTGGATCTTATGAAAAACTCTGAAAATATAAAGCATCTTTCCTTGTCTTCTCTACTATTGCTCATTGTTGTATCGTTGTCCCAATACCAAATATTACTTTTCCCAATTACATATGCTCAGCATCTGTCATGACAGATCCAGATTTGAATCCAAATTGGCCCCAAATATCAAGTAATCTGAGAATCCTTACTGCCCTGATCTCCAAGACACAACAGCAGAGATATAACCTAGCTTTGGGAGATTTATATTAAAGCAATGTTAAATTAGCCCAGGGTGTTTCAATGACATCATACATTTACTGTAATCGGGTAAGATCTTCAGACATTCTTTTAAGGCAGCTTAGGAAATGGCTTGCATGAGGCATAAGCAGATATGCCTGGGAATAGAACAATGCCATATTGAGCTAGATCAGCCACCCCACCCCACCCCCACCAAAACATGACATGTAAAATCCATAATTAATATCTCCACAATTATGTTTATTATTTATTTTTACTTCCTGCCTTGCAGTCAAACAGAATTGATTCTAGATAGGTCATTTGATTATTTCTTCCCATGCCTTCTCAAATTTAAGTATATTTTCCTTATTGCTTCAGTTACAGAAAACAGCAGCACTACAAGAGATTTAGACTAGAGAAATGGATTGGAAGAACACCCAATTTAACCCAACACAACAGCATCACAGCACAACACAACACAACAGCAGCCAGGGAACATGAACTCCAAACAGACACATGACTAAGGATAATGTATCTGTCACCCACCATTTAAAAATTTCCCACATGGCTAAATTACCCTACATCATGGCATTACTTGGAGATCTGTAATAAATTTATAATGGTGAGCACGCATCATGGAGGATCACTTTTGAGAATCTTTTAAACCTGAGGCAGGCTATAATTAGTTATTTCTTCAGATCTTTAAAACAACTGCATGGAAATACTAATTTTAAAAATTCCCATGTCACATTTACTTAAAACACATATGTCCTTTTTGATCCAAAGAGAGAAAGTTCCAAAACCAGGTTGAAATACAAGACACAGACTGATTCAAACCAAAATTATTATTTAATAAACTGATAAGACTATCCAGCTCTATCATGACCTGGAAGAGGAGCCAAAGACATTTTGATTCAGATTTTATCCCCAGCTTCTTCCCAAAGCAATATCTATTATCCCTATAGCTGCATGCAACCTTCTATCACCCTGGTATTTACCAAGGGTGTTCAGATACTTAACCAGCATATCTAATTCTGGGGAATTTATTATAGCAATATAAGTGGAGGGTGCTAGGTTGTGGGAAGTTGACCTCATATTTGATATACACATTACAAAAATAATTTTCATAGTTCTTCCATGGTATACCAGTATTTAAAAACAAAAAACAAAAAAACAAATACAATTTGCAGGGAAGCAGCTACCAGCCAAAAGGCAACTGCTGAAGGGCAAAATATCCTATATATGAGCTACTTAACTACCATATATTGTGAAATAAGTAATGGTGAGATGCTGCTGGTTTAACAACCAGTTTGGTGAGCAGAGCTGAAAATGGAGCATTTAGAAGCTCAGTTTATTTATTTATTTATTTATTATTTATTAATTATATTTATATACCGCCCTTTTCCTAAAAGGACTCACGGCGGTTTACAGGGCTTTAAAAGATATACAATATAAAAATTAAAAACGAATTAAATCAAAACATAGCCCAACATGACTTTTTAAAACCCCCTCAATCTAGGC
>JANHFR010006511.1:47250-57301 GCA_032468015.1 Mimophis mahfalensis | reverse complement strand
ACTACCTAACTGTCTGTATCTGGGTGTTCAGCTGCCTATTTGGCTTTCCACTGTGTGTTAATGTCAAAGTTGTTAGATGGCTGTTGAGCGAATGCCAGAGACAGCTTCCTGGATTTAAGCCTGCCAGTTGATAGATGAGGAAGATCAGCGTGCACAGGAAGAAGCGGGTTTCTCAAAATTTTGTTGTACTCCTTTACTGAGGCTTCCTGCCTTCATAGAGCTGGTGGTGCAATGTGGCTCAAGATGAGGAGCCAGCAAGTAGGAGGAGATTTTATGCAACCCTTTATGATCCTCATTGTATCATTTAGTCTACCATCGATCTTGCTAGTGTGGCAGCTATTAAGCCAAAGAGGGGAGCAATATTCAGCTGTGGAGTAGACCAACCCCTAGTGCTGATATTCTGAGAGCAGTGGCTGAGGCTCCCCAACTTGATCCTCTTAGTTTCTGGAGTAAGTTGTTCCTTGATTTTAGTGGAAATAAAAAAAATTCTTAATCAGTTAGCAGGTGTCCTGGAGATGGTCTATAGCTGATTCTTGAAATCCAGAAGAATGAATTCAAAAAAATACTTTTCCTATTTCTACTCATACCAAATCAATTCTAACTCACCCTAGATTTCCCTGTAGGACACGAATTTAAAAGAAGAAAATTCTGCATCAAATCCAGTCATTAGAATGATCAACTTTCATAATGTAGCCCACAACAACCAATTGAAGGTCTCCAATAGTAGCTTAATGCTGATACCAATTGTTCAATTTCATGAATTTCTTATAGTTCTTTCCCTCATCCAGTTATAAGATGGCCATTTGCATCCAACAGAAGCTCAGTCATCCACTCTTATTCTAGTACAGAGGTGGGGAACAATGGCCCCTTCATGAATTCCTGAGCCAGCAGATCCACAAGTCATAAAAAGGCCATCATTCTCCACCCGTGCTCCAGCATATAAATCCACTAATCCTAATTGAAGATCTTTATTAAAAGCTATTGCCTCAGGGCCTCCACATAAAAATACATCGCTCTTCCTGAGATGCTTATTAGATAATAGTTTCCTAACCTTCATCACAGGTCTCTGGAATCATGGCCATGTTGCAAAAGTGTGTTAATCTTACCCCAGATAGCCTGTACCTGTTAATTAATTTAGCATGATTTTGAAACATTAATAAGATCTTGCCCTCATCCTCTCCAATTAAAATTTTGACTCCATCTCTAACTAATCCTTTTAATCATTGCACATCCACAGGGTGGTAACATCCTTTAATATTGTTGTTTTTGTTTTCATAAAAATTTAAATCCAGAGATGAGGTGAGACAACACTGAAATTAACTCACAGCTAACTTTGCCCTTCAGTAATACAGACCAGGAGTGGGCAACTTTGACCCCATGCTGCTTGAGACTTCTGAGAGTTGAAGTTCTCAGGTCATAAAGGGGCCATTGTGGCCTACCCTTATATAGACTGTACCACTAGTGCATAGGGTGTCAAACTCACCGTGTCATGTTGCCATCACATGATGTTTCATGACGTTTTCCCCATTTATGGAGCTGGAGTGGGAATGGCCTGCACAGGATTCATCCAGCCTGTGGGCCACCAGTTTGACACCCTGCAGTAGTGCTTTCAGTTAGAGAGGGGTTGCTGGACATGGAAAAATATTTTGTAATGAATAAGTACACCAGATGCACTTCAGTTTGATTGCCACGCAACACATATTTTGTGGTGAACACAAATTTGGTTGATACATGTCATAAGCATACAAAGATCACTGATAGGAAATGAAAAAGAGGCATTTTATCACTTCACATATTATTTTCAGAAAGCATACATCTGCATAATTTCTTGCATATACAGGCTGGCCTGATGCCAGCTTTTTAGCAGTGTTTTGAATCTTTAAAATTGTTAAAATAATAATACTTAAAATCTGATGGATGTATCCATGTTAGTGGATAGAAACCAACAATTGTCTTTCCTTGAACTTTTGATGACTTTTATAGCTGCCTTTTGTTGTAATATGGCAAGATATGTCAAATAATATTTCTGTATCTTATCCAGAGTGTAATTATTCAACTGCCTAGAAATCGTTTTTCTCTTTTTCCAGAGTGACTTAATGTAGTAAATTAGCCCACTGCTTTCCAGATGTGCCTGATTGCAACCCCCATCATCCCCAGACAGCAAAACTAAAGGAGCTGAAGTTTTAAGAAGTTTTTAGAATGCTTCTGTTTGTAAAATAAGATTTAAAAGTAAATCATTTGACCTTTTTTTTGGATTTCAGTTGTCCAAATGCAGTTGCCAGTAGCCAACTGCTAAATAGCATTTAATAAATATAAATATGTATGTTTAAGGATTGTTATCATCGGTGTCTAAGCAATGGAGCTCTCTGTGTTGTAGCTCCAGTTCTTTGGGTTAGTTCATTGCCAGAGATAAAACTATTCTTGATCCTGTTGTGTTTTTAGGAGAAACGTTAAAACCTGACTTTTTAACAAAGCGTTACCAGGAGAACTAATATAAGCTAGAATGCCCATCCAAGTTGGGGTTATAAATTTTGTTCACATGGCATTAGTTTCTTTTCCAGTAATGTGTTGCTCCTATTTTACATTTATATCAATTTTATATTTTAGCCCTTTTACTGTAGGCAGAGTAAGTAAAATACTCATATTCCTCCTTATAGTGAGTCCCATAAAGCCCAGTAGATAAATGTGTTTCTCTTCAAGCTACATGATCCTGATTTCTTCTATACAAATAGAAATAAGATAATGTTGGCAATTGTCATGGGCTATTGTAAAAAGAACCAATCAACTAAATCAGGATTAGGCTAAAGTGGCCATTTTTGGCAGGAGAGATAAAACACAGTTTTTGAAAACTTGCGCAGCATTTTTTGTATTGCTCTCAAACTGCTCACAGTCATCATGGGAAAGCTGGCATTCCCAAACCATCATTCTCAGTCTATATAAGCGAAAGTTGTTAGCAATATTGGTAACTGTTTGAAGTGTGGTTCAGGCAACATGTCTATATATCCTTCACTAAAAAAAAATAATATTCTGCTGGTATAATGTAGTTATGGTATGCAACTATCCTACAATTCTCGCAGTGCTCCCTTAATATCTATGTTGTGTGACTATACCATTATTTATCTTTCTTTGTATTCTCTTTTAATGATGATGGCATTATTACTATTCTGTTGCTTGCATGTACACAGAGAGCTTATGTATCAGAAACAAACTGCTTGTATGTCTAATCACACTTGGCTAAATAAAATATTAAATTCAATATTGGGAATAAAATAATTGTCCTTCCAAATCTAGAGGTAGAATTTTAGCGTTTGGAATGTGAATATTTCCTTAACCTATGCTTAGGTATATTTTATCTGCTTTCTATCCAGCTAGGTGGCAGCACCCAGCTGATCTTGCCTGAACTCAAAAGCCAAGTTAGATGAATCAGGTTTAGTTAAAATTTGGACCAGAAATCCCCTAGCAATAACAAGATCGTAGGGTGGATTGGGAAGTCAAAAATAAATAAATAAATACTTTTTCATTCTTTTGCCAAAAAAACTATGTATACATTGGTTATGAAGTCACCAAGAGTTGAGTCTGAATTCAAGACAGATTTTATTTGTTAAGAACATTTTCTCTTTCTTGTCTTTCAGCATATGGGTTCTAGTAACTGAGAGCATACACTTGTATATTTTTAGCTACTGGACATTTTATATTGGGATAAATTGCAATCCATGTAGACCAAAAGGCTCCAGAGAACATGCATGCTGGAGGAAACATCTGTAATGGATACCCTCACTTGGAGTAACTATACGTCAAGATGTACATATGAGCCTTGTTTCAGCTGTTTTGTCAAAATACTTAGCAGTTGTCAAAATACTTAGCAGAGCCATGGTGGTACAGCATGTAGACTGCTGTATGTAGTACTTAGCTGCCAGCTGCCTGCAATTAGACAGTTCGAATCCCACCAGGCTCAAGGTTGACCCAGCCTTCCAAGGTGTATTGTATTGCTGCACGTTCACAGTTTACAAAATAGGAAGCAAAGACTTACTGAAGGGGACTGGTCACCATCAGTTAAATTGGAACAGGTATAATACATCGACATATTACAATGATATGGTTGAGACAACTCTAACATCTGCAAATGTTTTGGTTGGAAGCATTTGGGCTGTAGAACACTGATGTTTAATTAAGATCACTGTATCATGAAGTTATGTTTTTTTCTGCGAAGAAGTACCGTAAATGCTAAAAGTTACATAAAATATGATTAGTTTTGTTCATAGTTTCCATCTCTAACTTTTCTTTAACCAGGAGAATATTTGGTTCATGTGATAATCTTAAAACAAATGGATGGTTTGTAGCTGTATAGCTCAGGAGGAGCCAAATTTTTAACAAATTGTGCTGTGATCATTTGAGGTCCTTGCATTTATGTGTGCTTAGGATATAGTTCAGCATTTATGTTGCAACTCAGTGACTAAATGGAAGCTTATTTAGGAATAGGTCTTCCTTTTTAGCAATCCAAGATAAGCCAATACATTTGACTCCTGCTCTTAATCATAGGCTGTATTGTAAATTAAGTACTGGCTTAACCTTAAACAACAAATTACACCCTTGATTACATTCTAATAATACTCTGCTTTGATTTTTCTTTTCTTTGATTATGAAAAGCTTGGATAAAAATTAAGCAATATGCCTGCTAAAACTCTCACGTTGACATTTTCTTGGTGTAAATGAAATTTATCCAGCTTTTATGAAAGCAGTAAGATTTAGATAAAAAGTTTTCCAAATTTCTGATAAAACTGTTTCCTCCCAGAATTAAAAGTGGAAGCATAACCCATCAGTTTTACACCATTAAGTCTAAAATTACTATGGTTTATTGCCATCACAGGTGACAATGATGTACATTAGGGGCTTTTTGGACAACTATAGCTGCACTCAGGTTTTATATAGTTACAGTTTTCCATTACAACTGAACTGTAATGAAGCTTTATTTTTGAGCAGAATACTGAAAGAACCTCAGTTGTTTTGTTGTTGTTTTGCATGTGGCATTATTTTTCCTCCTATAGCTGGTGTAGGACAATGCTAGCAAATTGTACTGTTGTCTTTTAAAGGAATATGGAGCAAAAAATAGAGTTCTTCTGTATTTTCCCTAACACAGAATATCTCTTCGAGCCATTGAGCCACATTGAATACAGAAGGGACCATTTTAATAACCAAGTCTGACTTTTGCAGAAATCCAAACCTGAAGCATCCTTCACAAGCATAGCCTGTCCTTGAACACATACAATGATGGATAGACTGCCGCCTCCTCGTCACGGCATCATCACATGACATATCACAACTTTTTTCCCCTTTGCTAAACCGGGCATGGGCATGGCCAGCACATGAGGCATCTGGCTCACGAGTTTGACAGCCTGCTCTACATGCTGTAAGAATTGCTTGCTTCTGTTATTTCGTTTTTAATTTTAAGAGACCATCAATAGAAGAGAAGACTAGTATCCTTGCTCCTCTTTATGCTCCTCCTCCTCCTTCCCCTCTTTCTCCTAAGTGCAGCCTCTTCAAGTAGAGGTGGAAATGGTTAAGGGCTTTCTCTTAAATAACTATAAGGTACAAAAAATCCATATGTGAAGGTTCAATTAAGCGTATTGCTCATAGCCTATGTACAGAAATCTTCTCAACCAATTGTGGGCACCTGCTTAGAGTTAGATAAGGGTCAACAGCAATCAAGGAGGGTTGTAATTATTTTTCACGTGGCTTTGGTTACTTGATGTCTGGCTCATGATTATGACATTGTAGTAAGTGGTAGTCATACCATCATTTCCGACATTCCCCGCCATCATCTTACAAATGGGGATTCTGGGAGGAAAACAGAATTTACTCCTGTTTCTGCCACTTTTCCATCTACCCACACTGCATAGCAGTTGCCCCACGACATCTCTATTCCCAAATATTGTATTTCTATTCCCAAATGTTGCATTTCTGATTGCACTTCATAGTGCCTGCTTGTTGCAACCATCTGTACTCTGTAGCACCTGTCCATGGCACCCTCCACAGTACCTCCCTACCTGTCCACACTCTAGTACCTGCTTGTGCAACTTCCAGGCAGTACCTGTGTACCCACCAAATTGCTTGCCTGGGTCTCCCGCCTCCTCCACTTAATAGCCTGTTTGGTTCTGGGGTTACAACCAGGACTGCAGGATTGCCGTCACCAAGCACTGTGGTCATGTGATGTCAACCTTTACAACTGTATCACTTAGCATCATAAATGCTGCCAATTGCCACCATAAGGTGAGGACTATCTGTTTGCAAACCATTTTTGCCACCTAGATTTAAGTAATAACTCAAACCAGCATACTAAATTAACTGCACATCTACAAACAGGAATGAACCATTTAGGCAGTCCATAAATTTCAGCTAAGGAATATTTAAAGCAAACTATATAGAAGCAACAATCATATCCCTTTGTGTTTAGTTTTTCAGTCTAAAGGATTACTGTACTTTGTCCCTGGTTTGAATGAGCTGCTCTTGTCTCCATCTGTCCTTTGTTTTAATAATGATCAGATTTGCTGTTTTGCTTTTTGCTGACAGTGTGAGACTTAACCTCCACAATATTCAGAAAAGCCATAAAAGGATTTCAGTTTGCAGAGTTAAAATTCATAGGTATTTGGGAATGAAATAAGAATGCCAAAGAACAAAATGATGCAAGCTGAAGTAATTAACCAAGTTTATGTTACTCATTTTAGTGCTTTTTCACAAATAGCCTTTGTCATATGTACTTGATAATGGAAAATCTGCACATCAGTTAAATGCCCATGAAGTATTTTAAAACATATATACCAACTTAATTTGTTTCTGCATTGGATTATCACTTACTGAAATATTCTCACATTTATAATTTATTCTAAACAGTAGTGTGCAGATTTTGTCTCATCTAAATCAGCAGAATTTCTTTCTAAGTAAAATGTGATAATTATTCAGTCCTTTGAGTTCATTCGGAAGTCTGTTCTATTATGCAATATATTTCATTTATATATTAAATGTGAAAAGGACTGAAATCTTAAAATGTTAAATAAGGAAGCATGCTTTTTTTTTTTTGGTGAATTAAAATCTGATCACAGCAAGTCCTACTCGTTTCTACAAGCTGCTTATTTCATTTGTTTTCACTCTAAATCAAGCTAAGTAATACTGCATGGAGCACAGAGAAATCATAAGAAAAAATAAAGCCACAGAAATTAAAGACATGGTTTATTTAACAAACTTATCTTTGCTTTCAATATACATATCATTTCATACATTTTTCTTCATTCTTTAAATGCATATCTCTTTTTCAGGAATTTATAAGCTTGTAAACAGCTTTCTCAGTCTTGCCCTTTTAGTCTTAAATATATTCCTTCACCATGAATAATGAACAAACTTATCCTTAAATCAGATTTCCAAACAAAATTACCATTCTTTACTTGGTTCTTTACTTTCCCAACGGCCCAATCACTTCTTTAACCTTGTTCCATGTTCCCATCTTGTTGCTGTACCTCTATCCTCCCCCCTTCGCTTGGTTTCACAGTTATGCTGCATAGCATAAGTATTTTGCTTGCTTTTTTGCTCGTGTTAATACATGAGTTTTGGCCATTTATGCCTGTCAATCCCAGGTAACAATCTTCAGAAAGCTCCTGTCACCGTAAGAAGGATTATGGATATTGACTTCTGCCATTGATCTTAGGTGTTGTAAATCAAGACAGTACCACTAAATGAAGTACAGACTACGTTACTATGTTTGGTCACGTTCATGCCTCAAGCTTGTGTGGTGCTGGCTTTAAGATTTTCAGACTGGATACGGAAGGGAGTATTCACAGCGCAAAAGGCCAGGACAATTATAATTAATATAAATTGATTAATGGAGTCCCAGTTCTTATAACATCACAGATATATCCTGGTCAGCAACAGTGAGCCTGGGTATTACCAAGGAAAGAATTCCATGGTATCAGCTTATTAAAACAATTGTTTTCATTGGTCAAGTTTTATAGCCCTTCAACCTCCTCTCCGCATTGCTTACTTTAAACGTTAGAAAGGGAAGGTTACACATTAGTGAGAATTACCTACATTGTTAGATGTCTAACAGTTATTAGGTGCCTAGTTAAGAAAAAGGTGGGAAATAATTATCTAACAGGAGTTAGGATGGAAAATTTGTTATCTGACAGCTTGTGAGAATAGGGAAGTTAGTTTGCCAAAGCAGCTCTTTTCCTTGTGTTAAGTGGAAAAATTCAGGTCAATCACAGGATATTGTGCTGATGTTAAGGAGAATACCACTTGGAATAGGAATAGGAATAAGGAATATGGAGTTTGGTGGGCTAAGAATGGAATGGAATGGAATGGAATATTCTTTATTGGCCATGCATGATTAGACACATAAGAAATTTTTCTCTGGTGCAGAAGCTTTCAGTATATATGCAAAGCAACAGAGTAATAATAATCATAATAATGATACCAATAAGAGGGGGTGGTAAAGAAAAATGAGGATAATAATAGTATTACAGCTATACATTATGGGTAAATATCTTTAGGCATAAGACAGTGCTGTGGGACTTAGGTGTTTAGCAGAGTGATGGCATTGGGGAAGAAATTATCTTTATGTCTAGTTGTTTTGGCATGCAATGCCCTATAGTGATGTCCTGAGGGGAGAAGTTAACAGAGTTTATGTCCAGGATGTGGGGGATCTATAGATATTTTATGTGTTGTAACACATTTTGCCTAGTACGTTTACAAGGTCAGTTACAGTTTTTCATAGCTAATGTACCGTCTAAAATAAACAGGAAAACCCTTTAAAGCAAAAAATTAAGTTTTTTTTTTCTTATCAGTAGTTTAATGATTATTTTGGCTCTTCTGGCATACAGCCATTATTTAAATCATGTCTAGAATTAGAAAGGTTGGTATGGTTTCAGTGTCAACTTTGGGCCATTCATAATCATTAAGAAACATCTATTTTTATCATTAACTTAGAGATCCTTAGCTTCGTTTTGTCCCAAAGGGCATAACAATATTCTGGAAAAATGATGTACCGTATTTTTAACATAAAATTAATTGTAAAGCAATACTTTCCTGAGTCCTGCTAACTGAAAGCAGATATATTTTAAAACCTTTTAAGGAGTTTATGCACTCGATTAGGACATTACAGCTCTGATTAAAAGAAAATTAAATTATCCACTTAAGAAATGAAAAATGAATTATGAATTATGCAGTAAGTGCTGTGATATTTACTCTTCTGCTCCAACAAATAGGTTTCTTGACAAATGACAAAGATGGGGAGGAAGGGCCAAGATGCACATGGGGAGAAGGTGAGGTCTTACCTTAGTCCGTTCACCTCCAGAATCCACTCATTGGGGTCCCAGGCCAGTTGGCAGAGCCAGGTCTGCAGGTCCTTTCAGAAGGTTGAAGTCTTACCATGGGGTGTACAATGGAGGGTGGGCTTCACACCAGAAAAGGCTCCTTTTCTGGACCCACCAATTGGAATCCCTTGACTGGTGGGGTCCACTGCATGCCCTTTCTTCCCATGCAGGTGGGGTGGCCAAATCCCATTGGGGTAAAATGGTTCCTCAGATAACCTGAACTAATCCATTGAAGAGCTTTAAAGCTGAGGACCAGCTCCTTGAATTTGATATCTTTGTTTCTCTTAAATTAACCTTTTTTGAATTGCTCCTCCATACAGAGTCTTATTCTGTTGTTCCTTTAATCTACTAAATTGCTTCGAAGAGTCTGAAATATTACGGTACTATTTTGATGTTTTTCTACATGGGGGGGGGGCTTTAATTCTGTTGGTGTACCCTGTTTTTTGAGGTTTCATGCCACATCTGAGATCTTTAAGTATCTATTCATGCTGCCATGGCCATCATTGCATGAATACGCAGTGTCCTTCATTGCAAACACATTGACCAAAACGTGCTCTCAAAACTTTCTGATTGCTTCAGTAACTTATGTTGATTTCATAAATAAGCTTTTCAACGTATATGTTGCTTTGAATCAATATTTCCAATCTCTGGAGACATAGACTTACAAATGTTTGTAGAGTGGACATGTGCCA
>JANHFR010006510.1:270820-281316 GCA_032468015.1 Mimophis mahfalensis | reverse complement strand
GAAACAGAGATGAGCACTGCCCCCTAGAGTCGAGAACGACTAGCACATATGTGCGAGGGGAGCCTTTACCTTTACCTTTATAACTTCAGGATATCAACAGATAGTCCTTCACATGCTTTTGCTTTATCCTACATACCCAAAATGATCTCTAGTCTGGGGCTAAACTTGCAAAGGTTCAATAAAAATATATACGGTAACTGAGGAATCTTGGGCTGGTCACACATTCTCAGTCCAACTTAACTCATAGATTATTGTTGCGGAGAATCTTGTACTGAGCACATACAAGTACAAATATTGATACTAGTGATACACAATATTTTTAAATTCATAGTTATTTAGGTAAATTTTAAAATATGTTTACAATCAATACTTCCTAGGATCAAGAACACCGTTATACTACTAAACCAAAATTCAGTAAGAATATGTACCTCAGACAATTTACATTAGTTCATTTTTTCAGGGATCAAGTTATTTATAAATTGGTTACTGCTACTTTATTTTTAACATCAACATTATAGTAAAGTTTTAAAAAATAGTACAATCCTATATGCTTAAAGTTGAACAATTCTTATCTACTAACTTCCTAATAAAGAACATAATTTGAAACTATTTTGTATATTAAATATTCTTAAGGATAAAGTTTCACTTTGTATTATAGAAAATAGTTTACTTATGTATATGCCAATAGGCTTTTAAAAATCACTTTCTTTTGCATTATTATTTTTTAAACATGTTTTCACCCACATGGTACATAGAAAGTATAATAGAAGAGCAGCATGTAGCTCAGTGATAAGATCAGTGATAGATGTCTTTCTATCTAGTGGATGAAAGGTTATCAAAGTCTTTACTGCTAATTGTAGATTTATGTCAATAGTCATGTCATGTTCACCTCTTTCATAATAATAAGAAGTGATGAAAGATTAGTTTTCATATTACAGAGGTTGTTTGAGTTCATGCAAAGGAACATCATTGGCCCCACTCTATGCAATTACAAAACTTCATTTGCTTCAGCAGCAGCAGCATTTTACTGTGTAGTAATACTAATGCACTAAAATGAAGGAAAAGAAACTAAGTTAGCATGTGAATAGTTTATTCAGAAAAGTATTAAACTAATGTATAACTCACTGATTTTCAAACTGTTTCAAAATTGTCTGTGAGTTCACCTTTACACTCTGCAAATAAAATACAGTTCACCTCAGGTAGTACTTTAGAGTGATTCACTTAAGGAGATAATGTCTAGCCACTGTTGCCTTCTGTAAGCCCCAGCGTACCCAGAGAGTTTCAATTGAGGAAATGAGTCTTTCAGAAACAACTGGCTTGCTGCCCCATTTCAGTGCTCAAAGTATAGCACTTTTTCTGTCGCCAGAGTTCCTCACCTATAGATTGCTCCAGCTTCATGTTTCATTTTATTGTAAAAATAAGGCAAGATCAAGACCAAAATACTTGAATGGGTGAGCTCCATTCAAGTATTTTGGACTTGAGCTGTTTTCAGCTCAATGGGAGTTCAATGGGTGAGCTCCAAGTATTTTGGACTTGAGCTGTTTTTCACAATTAGCCACACCCCCCCCCCCAAAAAAAGTTAACAATGAAATAATACGGTCGATTTTACTTTGTAGGTGGTGGAACTCACTCACTAGGAAGTCCTGATTGCATTCAGATTTGAGAATGTCAACAGATTAATCAGCAAATGGTTTAGAAGTTGTGTTTCTATTGGGGTAGTCAGGTATCAAGTTGCACTCCACACTTTCTCCCGAAGGGTTAGTAATTCTGCTATATATGATCTGTTTCTATAACTGGAGCTTATTTTTATCACTTTATTGTGCTGCTATATAATCCCGGTTAGGGTTTTAAACATTTGTATAATATTGATCGTTCAGCTTATCACCATAGGAACCTTTCAAAATTGTGATTACGGATAATTTCCGCTTCTCAACCGAATTGTTTCTGGATGAAGTTCTGGATTAGAAGCAATAGCAAACAGGGATGGTATGTATGGAAAATACAGCCTAATGTTCCTTAATGTTGACGGGAAAGGGCGGAGGGGCGGGGGATAAACAACCATCCTGCACGTTTAAGATCAGTACAATCACGAGACATTATATCATACAAAGGCGCTTTCTAAAAGAGCTGACTAGATCAACTTCCTTCAATTCTTCAAAACGCCAGCCAACTTGGGCGATTTATTGTTAACAGAAGATCCCAGAAGTTATGTATCGTCGGGGAAGACAACCCAGGCTGAGATGGGTCCAATTCTGCCCCCAGCGGACGCGAGGATATTTGGGAAATAGCCATGGAGCTGCGGTAACAAGCCGCGGAGATTTCTCTTTTCCCGGAGCTGCAGTTTGTTATGATCCTACTGTTTGTTGCAGGGGAAGCCCAGAACCACCCACCGTTGTGCAGAGTTGACAGACAGCCCGGGACAGGAGCCAGCTCGCTCTCGCCCGCCGCGGGAGCCAATAAGGAGAGACCTCAGGGCCGCGGCGGGACGAGCCTGGCGCTGTCGCGTGTTTACAGCAGCAACAGAGAGCACACCCCCAATCCCGAGCAGTTTCTAGGCAGGGGAGGAGCTTCGCGTCGCCGCAGCCGGTAGCGATTCCTGCTGCCTGAGCTCATAGGCCAAATGCAGAAGCTGATGTTACCATGTGGCCGCCGCTGGTCGAAGCATTTTGGGCCATGGAAGCGAAGGGAATTGGGCCAGCTGCTATTTCCAGGCTTCCTCGTCACATCTGTGACAGAAGCCTTGGAGTGGAGCGATTCTCCTCTTGGGCGGGGCTTGAAGACCTGGGCCTGCGATCCAGTTTCTCGCTTCCCAGATTACCTAAATTAGATCCGACCCTGAAGCGGCTGCGGTTGACTGTAAACTCTGAACGAAAGAAATGGAGTAACTCCTGCTTTATGCAGTTAGTTATTTTGCTTATTCGCAGACATATTATCGGCTGGGCACCCGAGCCACCTTTTCGCCCGAAGAAAAAGGAAGTCTGGTATTGTGTAGACGAAATGCGCTTATTAAATTCTTCCCATTTCTCCGAGAGCTCCAGGCGGCTAATAAAACCGTTTACTTTTACAGCTATCTCTTAGATAACACCCTGGCAACCAGCTTCAGGTAGCAAATTTCAAGTGTCATAGAAGGGCAGCAACGTATAATTTAACACCTTATTGTTAAGGATAAATAATACTTGTGGATGTTTTCCGCTTTGGCTGTCTTTGATTAGTGCAGTGACCTGGTATGCCTTTACTCTCTCAAAACCTCCCATTTTATTTCCCTTGAGAAACCTGCCTTTATAATTCTTGATAGGAATACATTGTAGAGAAGCACGATTTACCTGAAATTGCTATTTAAAATTCTCCTATGCATTTTTTTAAAAAATATTCCCATTAAGATATGATCAGAATACCAACAGAATACTACACATTTAAAAACTAAATACTTATGCTGAAAGCAGGCTTTACATTTGGCTTATCTTATTCACTAATAGACATGATTGAATTACTTGATCTCAAAACTCAGAGCTGATGCTTGGATACAATGGAATTGTTTTGCTTTTGTCAATAAAATCAGTATTAGATTAAAATATTATAATCTCATAGTGTGCAAAGAATTGGAAACGTACACAGTAATACATATGAAAGCTTATATTACAGATAGCAATTATTATTAGTGATAATATTTAAAATTAAGATGCCTATTAAAGTAAATGCTGGTGATTTGAAAACAATACACTCGAATATTATTCTGCCTTGATACCCACTATATTTTAAAGCAATTAATACAGATAAAGCAGCAACAAGCATTAACTTTTCAGTGTTCAAGAAGCTGCTTTCTTAGTTGGACTATGAAAGAAAATATTTTTATTCATGATGATAGGTCCAAATTTATATTACATCTCATGGATAAATTATGTACATTTTCAGGCCTTTTTGAAATGTATTACTAGCTAGAAGCTTTCTGGATACATATTTGGTAAAGCCAGTTTTGCAAAACCGGATTGGGCAATTTCTAGACTTGGAGACATTGTAAGTAAGTACAGGTCTCAGCATGCCTGCTATATGGCTAGAAAAAGAGATTTTTGCTTATCCTTCATATTCCAGAAGAAGAGAATCCAATGAAGATAATTGCCAAAGAATCCCATAAATCCTAATCATTACTGTAACAGTTGTCATAGAATTAATTTAACAAGAATTTTAAATTAGGTAGCAGTCCATGGGAGCTTAAAAGGACTCCGGGGGATAGTAAACGACAGGAAGGCCTGGAGGAACGTTGTTCATGGGGTCATGATGGGTGGGACACGACTTCGAACTAACAACAATTTATTTTGCCTTTATGGACCTCTTTCTTTCTGTAATGTAAATCTGAACAGTTTTCAAGGTCCACAAAAACATTGCAAAAGTGAATTGAAACCTTTAGAACAATTCAGTTTTCCTGAATTTTTCCTATACTTCCATTTTGCCTCTTCAGTATGTTCTTAATCTAGGAAATGAGTAATATATAAAGACATTTCCAAGACTTTTCTTAATTTATCAGATAAATATGATTTGGCATGTCTTCCTACCAAGTGGAAAATTAATAAAGACTAAACTTTGCCTAAATATTTTCTAGCAAAGACTGGGAATATATGGCTCTCCTATATCCATAATTGCATAGTGTCAGTCACATGTCACTCATCCACAGTAGAAAAGCAGGATGTGGGCAGTCAAATTACAGTTAATAAACTTCCTTATTACAATAGGCAAGGAAAACTGTGTGTTTACAGGTGACAGCCATTCTATGCCAAACCTGTAGCTGTGGCCAACAAAGTCTAGAATTATCGCATAAAGTTCTGTTGAAACAAGCTCTGTGTAAAGATGCATATCTATCACTAAGTAGATTCCAACATACACTTCTTGGATTGGGTTCATGCTATATGTGTACTGTTTAATCAGATTACATCACTAATCAGGATTTATATGGAAAATTCACTTTAGCCAAAAAAGCAGTATTTCATTCAGTAGGTAAGTATTGAATTTCTGAGAACAATGAAGAGATTGAAGGTGAAACATGCATATTCAATAATATTCCTAAACCACAATTATCCCAAAGGCATTCACTATACTTTATAGCCTCAGCAATGTTCATTATGAGCTCACATGTTCCACTATTTGGAAATCCTTGTCTGATAATTGAAGAATCTATCCAACGCCCCTTGAGATAGTTGCAACATTGTACGTATGGAATTGGGTTATTTACTAACATACTTTCTAGATTTACTTTATTTCTACTTTGGTTTATAAAACCTTTCTGAAACAGCAAATGATTTTTCAGTACGATGTGTGTCTCTGATAGGAATAGTAAAACTATGGATATACTGTATGTGCATAAGAAGTTGGACAGTTCAAACTTTAAATTTTTATATTTGTGTTGTAGAATTTTTTTTTAGCAGTGATATTAGATTTCTTATGTTGTGAAACTTTTCACACTCTTCTTGGCTCAGTGTCTGAACCTTTAATTCCCAGATACAGTTTCATTTCTCATGGTATTGCTGAAATCTCAGTGAAAAGCCAGTTGAATGACCTGCAGAAATTGTACTAATTCTGCTTTATTCTCCATACCTTGTAAATGTTTTTGAAATACCAATAAAGCAGTAAGGTCTTTACTTTCAATTATTAAAATACATAGCTTGTACACTTGTACTAGGATATTGTTTATATATAACCCAGGTCCTGGGTAGGTTTTGATCAAGTACATAGTAAATTTTGGGAAACCATACATCTGTTTTTAACCTGGTATACTATTAGCCCAATACAATATAATAGCTATGTCCAAACATAGGACACAGGAATATTTTAAGAGTAAACATAAAGACAGAGAGATAAAGACAACTTCTTTTCAAAGTAAAAAGAAACAGATTGGAACGCAAGATGCTGGCTCTCATTCTATATAAGGTTACAGACAATAATGGATTACAAAAAGCTTAAACATTATAATCCAGAAGTCTTTGGAGATTTGCCACTCCAAAGGGAAAGAAACTAAAAGCGTAGATTAGTAATGTTTTCCTCTGGGAGATTGATAAAGGTCCTTTATGGATCCCATAGATACTGTTTGATTAATGGAGTGCAGTAGATTCCTGAATTAATTTATTCAGGATACCTATAAACCATCATTGTTGCTTCCCGGTGGGCTTCCCATGACTTAAGCCAAATAATGAGTTCACCAAAGCCAGGTTTCCTCGGGATAGGAGAGCAAAGGTTTCACACAAATCAATGAGAAGCAGTATTCTCATAGTTAGCATGATGGGTCCCAAATACATGTTGTGCCCATTTTGTGATAGTACTATAGATAAAGGGTTGTAGAGCACTATATATATATATATTACTCTAAGTGCTATTGCTGTGTAGATAGGTATTTATTTTATCACATTTAAAATGGCCACCCACTCTAGAAGACTGGGGAGCTTAAAATGTTATTTATAAGGATGTTATATCTGCAGTGGAAGAGATATTGTTTGTCAGTTTGAATTATTTCCTGTAATGTTAATACTATTTGAATACTGGAGAGACTTTTCAAGCCTGTACACTATTATCTCTCACATGAATATCAGCTGTATTCTGTATTCTGACCTACTTCCCACAGTCATATGATTTATAGTTTATACAGTACTGCAAGAACCTATGCTGGTTTTATATTTAATATCAACACACTTAAAGTTATGTTTAACTAAGCCTACCTTGTAGAAATTTCACTTATAGAATATGGTATAAAGTGAGCAAGATGAGAAGAATTTTCCTCAATTCAGAAATAAGTAGGCTTGATTATTGTTGGTTGTTTAAGCCTCGAACATTTACACTGATTATTCCTAATATACAATTACATATCACACCAATTGTATGCTTACAGTATTTATTTTGTGTTTATTGGTTGTTCTCACAGATTACATTTAAAAAATAAGCTCAATTATATGTTCTGATAGTCCAAGTCGTGCACGCAAGGAAAGAAGACAAACTTGCTGTGCAAGTTCACCTCCTTACCTGGCACCTAATCCTGGGAAAGCAGCCCAAGGCTCCACCTTTCCAGAGTGCTTACATGGGACTAAACTCTGCCTTTGCTCCACAAGAAGAAGATAGCAATATGGAGATAAGATTGGGAAAGGAGTTTCCATGATCAAGTAGCAATGGTAGAGAAACGTAGCACTTGTCCTCAATATTTATTTCCTTCTGGTTTTAATCTCTCCAGTGGCTGTTTTAAAAAACAACAAAACCAGGAAAAAAAAATCCATAAATGCTGATATTGGCTGTGTCTCAACCTCTTTTCAAACATAGTGTTTTCATCCTTTTAAGTACCTTAGTTGTGGTGCTAACCATTAGCAAGTTTGCACTTAATACTTGCCCTGTGTCTGTTGACAATCATTAACTTACTGATTTTGAATTCCCTTGCAAATAACTGTCAATCCCGTTGAACCATCTACCAAGTTTATATGGTTTTTAAGAGAGAACTGGGCACTTTAATGGAGAATTGATCTATCAGTCGCTATTGAGAATATTGAAAATGTTCCAGAGGAACAGGCAAATTATTTTAAACACCAGTTGCTATAGGAAATAGCATGCTCCATGTTTGCTAGCTTCCTAAATGTACCTGTTCGGCTGCTGTGGAATAGAGTTTGCTGAATTAGATAGGTGCATTTATGAACAAATACGTGTACAGCTGCCTTATTTGAGGCTTCCTCCATAGATATTCTCTTTAAAGGACATCCCATCTGAATGCCATCCCATCTATTTCTGTCTTTTTCTGCCTTAATTACTGATCCAGGTTCAAGGCTAGGTTGCTCCACCGGTTCAGACTTGAGCGAAATGCTCCCCACCCTCTTATCTGGATCGGCCAATCCCGTTTCTGTTGCTGAGGCTTGGCTGTTTAACAGGCCGTTGCTCTGGAGACAAGCATTCAAAAACAGACTGACGTCAACGTGTAGCATTCACGGGTGTGAATCTCGCAACGTCACCATTCTTTCGCCCTTCCCCTTCAGCTATCGCTGGCAACGTAGACTGCGGCGTCAATTGCGGAGGGAAGGGAAAGGAGGAGGCCCCGGTTGTCATAGCAGCGCCGGGAAGTAGGGTTCGGTTGCCAAAGCAGCGAAGAAGGTAGGGCTCGGTTGCCATGACAGAAGGAAAGACTGTTTTGTTTTGGGGTGGAGCTGTAATTACCGCAGGCTTAGGGCAGCGAGGGGTGTTCAGGTTATAGAGGCTTCATACAGAGTGGAAAAAGACTCGGCTTTGATTGCTGAGCTCTCCAGCTGGGGTTTCAGATTGACGCCCCAGAAATAGCCCTTGGAAATAGGGAGATGATGGGAATTGTGACGTTTCCGTCCAGGCATTTGAACCGTATCTGTTCCCATTTTTGGAATATCTGCAATTTGCACACCTCTTCTGCAGGAGGAGGCGGACCTGTTTTATATATATGTGTATATCTTCTCCCCTCCTCCCCCAGAGGAACCTGAGGAAACCCACAGGCGTGGGCAGAAAAGGGAAATCCATGTCTGACGTATTAAAATAAACACCTCAAGGGAAGTAACTAAATATTGCTCTTTGTTAAGGCAAAGCAAAAGATTGGGAGCGTCATTTTATTTTTGTTTTTCAAAATGAAAAGCAGAATTTTAACCAACATAGGGGAAGTGTAAAATAGTCTTGTGATCAAGAGTTTACATAGGCATGCACTTTGTATGAGAAAACAAATATTGGCATTGATTTTAAAAAAAACTAACAAGATTTTATTTCATATTTATTTCATTTAAATTGACCTGTATATGTTGATCCATTACCAAGCATGATTCAAAAAATCTGGTCAACAAGGACAAGCATTATCAAATTATGCTTTAAAAATGCTGAATATGCATTGCTTGTAATTCTTTACACAACACTTCCTTTTTGTGATACATGCAAGTTGGCATAGAGCAATTTTAGAACTCTTGAAGGAAAAGTCACACTTGTTTTATTATTTGAAATCAGTAACCAAACCAGAGACTTATTCTTTATCCAAATATTATAGTTTTCCTGGCATTGGGGTATATTGAAAATTTTTGAATTTGGAAAATCCTGATTCAGTTATTATTAAAGCTATTTTAAAGTCAACGGGTAATTACCATTTCTTAAAGAAAAAGAATAAAATACCAATTTCTAAGCATATATCAAATACAATACTCAGACTAAAGAATACTTAATGGCCTTGTAGAAAGTTAGCACCTGCCCCTCTTCTAGAAGAATTAAATATTTTGAGAAATATTAAAAAGACAGAATATTATGGCGTTTAAGGCCAGACAGACTGAATGTGGTGAACAGACACAGATTGCAGTGTTGCTGAATGCTTCCTGAAAGAAAGTTGCTGCTAGGTTAAATAAGTCATCAAAAGCCACCTCTACTAAAATTAAAACACTAACGTTCATCTGTCGCCTGTCACACCCAGATGGTAACATTTATTTACGCACTTGGTAAATTTACATACCTGCTTATCTCACTATGACTCTGAGCTATGTATACAGTTAAAAATACAAGACAACAGAATAAAATTACAAAAATCAATAATAACCCAAAAAACAACAAAAAATGAAGAAAATCTGTGAGAGAACATACTCAGTTTTTCTAGCAATAGAGCTACTTTACAGGTTCTATATCCATATTAGCAAACTAAAATATGTAAATTCTCAGATCCAGGTGGCCTCAAGACCCTTAAATTGGTTCACTTAACAACTGTAGCAAGAAAGGTCATAAACTCGGGCAAAAATCACTTAACAACTGTCTCACTTAGCAACAGAGATTTTGGGCTCAATTGTAGTAATAAGTTGAGGACTACCTATATAAGCACAAGACTAGAAACTGGGAATTCATGAATTGTAATCCACCAGAAGCATGAAGGCAGTTGAATGACTTTGGACGAGTCACTTTCTCTTTCTCTCAGCCATAGGAATAAGGAAATGAGAAACCATGTCCAAAAATTTTGCTAAGAAAACTGCCGGAATTTCTATGTCAGAAATCTATGTATGTGTGTTTGTGTATACATATACATATAGAAAGATGTCACATAAAATAAAATTAATTCACAAAACTATTGCCAGAAAGCAGCTAGGCATTAAAAAAAACCCTCACCTATGAAATGCACAACATTTTAAAGAATTTATGCATCTTAAAATCAGTATTAAAAACAATATTAGAATTTTTAGTTACAGCCTATGCATAACTATCTTTCTATCTATTTTTCTTTCTGCCTACATTAGGTGGAACTACCGGTATGTGCTTTTGCCAAGCACTGTAAACTGAATCGACAATAAAAACTTTCCTCATCTAGATTGTATGTAGACTATTTGGTGTCCTATGGAGCACAGTGTTAAAAGTCATGAGGTTACTCTTTCTTCTATTATTATCTAGATGAAACCACACACCATTTAAAAATTTTTTTATTTATTTATTTTATTTATTTATTTATTAAATTTCTATACCGCCCTTCTCCCAAGGGACTCAGGGCGGTGTACAGGGCA